>CABHPR010156731.1:7066-24372 GCA_902168415.1 Peromyscus melanophrys
TGTGTGTGTGTGTGTGTGTGTGTGTGTGTGTGTGTGTGTGTGTGTGTGTGTAAAGGCTATAAGAAGGTAATGAATCCCCTGGAGTTGGAGTGACTACTGGCTATGAGGCACCTGATGTGGGCACTGGGAACTGACCTGCAGTCCTCTGCAAGGGCAATAAGCACTCTCCACCATTGAGCTCTCTCTTCAACCCTGAAAATTTCAAAAGGCAATCCTTGAAAATTTGTGTTAGCAAAAGTTTCTCAGCACCACAAAGATATGAACAGTGATGCAAATTATTCTAGGCCAGCAAGCATCTATCAAAACTTTAAAAATGTGCTCCTCACAGGATTCCATTTAAAAAATGACATCATTGGCTGGGGATATAGCTCAGTCTGCAGAGTGTTTGTCAAGAACACGCTAAGCTCTGAGTTTGGTCCCAAGTAATACAGCAAACTGGGTGTGATGTCCAGCCCTCAGGAGATAGAGACAGGAGGCTCAGAAGTTCAAGGTCATCCTCAGCTAGACAGTGAGTTTGAAGTGGCCTGGGATGCAACAGAACCTATCTCAAAAAAAAAAATAAATAAAGTTGAAAAATTTAAAGCATGCAAAACCAAAGCTCAAAAGGGAAGAGAGCATTTGCTAAAGGTAACAAATTTCTTGTACCCACTGAATTAAGAACTAGGAAGAGATTTCTTATAGATTCTGTATAAAAGAAGATATTCGGATGGCCATGAAGCCCAAAAGGATGCTTGAGACATCACTTCAATTAAGAAGATGGATCAGACTGGAGACTCTACCTTGTGTTGGCATGGGTGTGAAGAACTGAAACTCTCATTGCCATGGCTTAGACTATAAGATGGGGTCACCACTTTGGATAACACTTGGCATGTTTCTTTTAAAGCTGTCACGGGAAGCAGCTAGCTAGTCCATGGCTGTGTGATAATATGAGAAAGGAAAAAATGAATCTTCACACAAACCTGTGCCTTGAAATGTAGAGCAGCTTTATTCACAAGAGTCCAGAACTAGAAATAACCCAATTGCCCTCTGTAGGCCAGTAGATAAAAGGAGCTTTACTTTGTCTGATTATAGAGCATTGTCCAATAATAAAAAGGCATGATTTAATAGGCATCCCTCCAAGGTTGATAACCTGAGTTTAATCATTGGGATTCACATGGTGGAGAGAACCATTTACCCTAAGTTTTATGACCTTCACACATAGGCTGCATGTCTCCACATACATACCTACACCCATGCACATAAAATAAATAAAAATACAGTTTACTAAATATGCAACATGGATGAATCCCCAGGTCATTGTGGCAAGAGAAAGAAGCCATCAAGTGTGTGCTTCCATTTATATATAACCCCAGAAAGTGCAAAGTAGTCTACTAAACCTATGGAAAGCTGGGCAGTGGCTGTCCAGGAAGGAGAGAAAGTTGACTGCAAAGAGACCACGGAGTCTTCCATTACACTGCAGGAGGGCTGCAGATAATGGAAGGCTTCTGTATTTTGAATGCCTTTTGTGATTTCCTACTGTAAGAGACCATTACAAATGATCAAATTATGCACTTTTTCTTTAAACAAAAATTATTAGCATGTATTAATTGTACAAAATAATTGGGTTTCATTAGGATGTTATATATGTGCATATAATGAGCTTTGATTATAATTATCCTCCCCTGGTCTTGTCTTATGCCCTCTCCTGTCTCCTGCTGTCCCCTTCTTCCCATCAAATTCTGCACTTTAAATGGATGGCCCTAGTTGCAGATAAATTATGCACTCTACTTAGGTGATTTAAAAAGCACCCAAAATACAGCGGGAAGACCTGAGAGCCAAGAGTGAAATCAGAAGATGATGAAGAAGTAGGGTGTACATAACCAGACATGGTGTTTTAAGAATTTAAGTATGAAGATCTAGTTAAGAATACAGTGACAGCTGGAGTGGAAGAGAGCTCAGAGCCCACCCATCTTCAGTCTGACTTGTAAGGCTCAGGCACAGCTACGTAAGCCAGAGCTTGGATTTTTAGGTCCATGCTTCACCAGTAACTTCTCTCAGGAAGATTTCCCAGAGCGTGTCCATGTACCCCATGTTCAAGTCTTTAGAATTAAAGGGGCTGGAGAGATGGTTCAGCAGGATTAAGAGATCTTGCTGTTCTTCCAGAGAGCCTGAGTTCCGTTCCCAGGACCCACTCCTAGGTGCTTCACAACTGACTGTCTCTCCAGTTCCAAGAGATCCCACACTCTCTTCTCTGTGCATAGTGGGAACACATCCCAAACAGACCAGACAGAACAAAACAAAAAACCGTCTAGACTACAAAATAACCCTCTAGTACCGGGAAGGTGCAAGCCTAGATACTCAGTGTCTTTGTCAACTTCCAGGACTATCTTTGTTTGAAAATGGAGGAAGGATTTCTGGCTTCCCCGGGGAACGTGTTCTTTACTGCTCGTTACTGTGTTTTCATGATGAGCTAAACATGTTACAAACACTGTACATATTGAATACTTGTAAAATCCCCATGAAATAGTATTAGCTTTTACTTCCAGGGGATAAAACTAAGGCATGGGGAAATAAGGCAAAGTCATAGAACAGAGATTCGAACTTAGATTCTTTCATCCCTAAAGCCTACTCGTGAGTATTAGAGAAACAGCCTCTTTCTGGTTGCAGCCCACGTGCTATACTTAATCTTTGCGCGCTGTTGCAAACTGGTGTAGAGAGAAGCACATTGCAGATGCTAAACAAATATTGATTTACTCATTGATTGATTCCCTTAACTAAAATTTTATGCTTTAAAATAGCAACTACCTGCCACCGGGGACTCTTAAGGGGCTTTAAAAATATCAGTTACTAAGGACATTTCATCCTTGCCAGATCAGAAGGAATTAACAGGAGCCTTAAGCTTTCGTCAGTGCCTATATGGGAAAAGAGAGAGGCCTTGGCTTCTTAGCTTCCTACTCTCCACTCACCTACCTGTCCTTCGTCATCTTCTGGGACCACTTCCCCTTCCCTGTAAGAGGAGTTGTGAGAATGTTGAGATATTCTAGATACCTTCTTCGGTCACCTTTCTCTAGACCCAGTATGTGACTTTTCATCACAGCCATGACCCAAGAGGGACCCTTGGGGTGGGGAACAGAGCCTGGGACTGCCGTTCAGTCTATCTTCTCATTGTGCTATGGCAAGTCCCAAACCAGACCCATACACTGATGGCAGTTGCTACACAGAAATACCACCACCATGCCAACATCTTGCTAGTCAGTTTCCCTGTCTAATGTTGTCTTTAAAATAAGTCTGCATGATCTACCTTGGCTCCTCTGGCTCTTTGAGGTCCCTAAATCTCCATTACAAGTGTCTGCCTAAAAGCCTTTCTGAGTTGTTGTAAAATAACATTCTGCCAGGCATAAATGGGAACAAAAGAAGAGAAACACATACTAAGAAATCTAACTTCCAGTTTACGTGTTCTTGATTTTTGTGCAATTTGGGGTGACTCACAGCCTTGCGACGAGCAGGAGGCGAGTAAAATTAGGATTCATTCATGAATCAAGGCCTTCAAGGGTTTCCAAGAAACCAAGACTGAAATGCTTATGTGGAAGGGAGAAAAGCTCCTTCCTCCCGGATTTCAGACTTTATATTCATTGAAAAGCACGGGAGAAGGAGAGTCGGAACGCAATTGTACCAGTGAGTACAAAGAGCTTTTCACGGGTCTAATTTAGTCTTAAAACAGCCTCTTCCATGCTTGAGGGAACCTTGTTCTCCTTAAGCCTTTCTACCTTGACTGGATTAGTGGGGTTTTTTTTCTTTTAAATAAGCTGCTTTTAATGTAAAAAAGCAGGACTATGTTAGAGATGCTCCCACAGGAGATAAAGTCAATGATGCTCAAAGGTCAAATCTAAACTGAAATACTGAGTATGCCCACAATCGGCTACAACTTACTTATGAACACACAGGACAGTCAATGTTCTTTATGTCTAGTAGTTTCCCTTCCAGGGAGTTCTTTCCTATGTGACCATGGGCACTGTGGTCATGCCCGTGTGCGTGCGTGCATGTGTGTGTGTGTGTGTGTGTGTGTATTTGTGTGTGTGTGCACGTGTGTGTGCACGTGTGTCCACATGTGTGCGTGTGTGCATGTGTTCATGTGTGTATGTGTGTGTGTGCACATGTGTGCGTGTGGGTGCATATCCATGTGCCTCAGAAGCTTGAGTCTCTCTTTTCCCTGACTGACCACAGGTGTGTGGGGGATGTCTACATGTTACTTAATGTTTCATTTCTCACTGTCTCTCCTTTCACTATAGTAGAAAAGGTTCTCTCAAACCAGACTCACATAGGAACAAGTGTGAACTTTGCTCTGATAATGCACCCCGGATGATACCCATGAGTAGGGACACTCAGGTAGCACGGAGCGGGGTTGCTCAGTGTCTGCTGTACTTAGGAATCACCTGGGAAGCCAGTCAGAATGCAGATTCTGATGGAGGAGGTCAGGGATGGGGCTGGCAATTTAGATTTCTAACCGGCTCCCAGTTCAAGCTGATGCTCTTCTGGCCAGACCATCTTGAAGTGTAGTATACAGTGAAATACCATCTCAGTGCTCACACATAGGTGTTAGCTGAGGCTAGACACTAGAACAACTAAAGAGTTGAGTGTGATTTCCTAAATTCTTGCCATGGGCTGAGTGATGGTGAGAAATTCTCTGTAAAAGCCAGAAAGACCCAGCAACAGTGGTCACTGCTCAGAGTGCTCACCTCATTAACTTCTGTTTTTGCAGGCCCAGACATGCTCAAGACCCACACTAAGCACACGCACAAAAGACAGAGGAGCTTGTGGATGTGATTTTTAAATGCTCACTAGAACACAAAACAATTGTGCTGGAAATCCTCTCCGTGGTTGCATACGAGAGCTACAGGGCAGTAAAACTGGTCACACTCAGCAGTAGCCAGCAGGGTTCCAGAAGCCTGGCCGGAGTGACCTTCATTGGCCATGGGGCTTATGTGAAGTGAGGACTTGTAAGCCCGGTCACTCCTGCTGCAATCCTGAGACGTTCTTGCTTGTCTAGATGTCTGGGGTCAACTCACTACCAGATCTTTGAAACACCAAACCCTCTAAAGCTCTGGTTGATGTCCACAGAAAGGACCATAATTGTCTGGCCCTGCCCCTCTATGGATATGGAAAGCATTCTTCCTCCTCTTCTTTTTATTATCTTTTGGTGTTGTTTGGAGACAAGGTCTTGTATATCCCAAGCTGGACTCAAAGCTCACTGTGACCCCTTGCCTCTACCTCCTGAGTGTCAGAATTACAGGCATGCACCCACCATGCCCAGTTTACACAGTGCTGGGGATTGAGCCTGGGGCTTGTGCATGCAAGGAGATCAGTCTGCCAACTCAGGCACCTCCTGGGCTTTTTACTGATATTTTTTAAATGACACTATATACATAATAAAATGACCACCTCAACCATTTTTAAATACACAGTTTGGGGTGGGGGGTCGAGCACATCCATGTTGCTATGTAACCATCAGCATGATATCCAGACCTTTTCCAACATCCCAGACTGAAACTCCATACCTATTACATAGTAGTTCCCGTGTCCCCTCCCCCTAGCCCTTGGCAGCCACTCTAGTTTCTGTCTATATAAATTAGACTGTGCTAGGTACTTCACATCAATGGAATCGTGTGCTATGTGCCCTTTTGTGTTTTAGCATAAACTCTTAAGATTCAATAATGTTGTAGGGTGTGCTGTAGTTTCCTTCCTTTTTATGACCGAGTAATATTCCATTTGATGATCTGCTGCATTTGCTTTCTCCACTCATATATTGATCATTTTGGTTGCTTCTGCCCTTCCACTGGTCTAAATAATATGAGACTATGAACGTGGCTATACTATTATCTCTTTAAGACCCTATTTTCCATTTTCTTGAATATATTATACCCAGACGAGAACTTTTTAGGTCAAAGGGTGATGCTATTTTGACCGTTTTAAGGAGTCATCATATTGTTTCCATAGCTGCTACATCATTTACACTTCCTCCCGTAATCGTACACATGGATTTCAAATTCTCCACATCAACCTCACTTACATTCTGCCTCTAACTATAAGCGGCTTCCTCACTGCCCCAGTGTCTCCCCAGAAACTCTATTCCAGCCTTCTTTGCCCTTCTCCAAATCTCAACTTGAAATCTAAGACCCACCATGTCTAAACAGTTAGCTGCAGCAGCCACTGGCAAGCTCGTTGTGTCTGGCCCTGGGAACCGCTAGTACTTCTCTAGCAGTCAAAGCAATTGGCATGTGTTGTGACTTGTTTGATAGACTCAAATGAAGAAAAGCAAGAAGCATGCAGAATCGTGCACAAAAGGATTCAATAGCCAAAGACTGATCCCAAATCTGAAAACGGGGTGTGTGGAGAAAAGATGGAGTCTTGTTATCCCAGATGCACTACCTTTGCCCTCTTAGACATCCTCATGGCCTCAGTCACCTTGGAAAGCCCTGCCGCTGAAGGTTATCTGGAAAGAAAGAGATCTTCTCCTTAAGGAGGGCATGCTCTGAGAGAGTGAGCTGCAGCCTGCAGCAAACCAGAATTCATTAGTTTGGCGGGGATTGCGATAGCAACCCTAGTGGATTTTATTCTAACTCTGTAGCCACTTACATTCCATGAGGCTGAGTTTTCTTCCATGCCCATTCAGTCCGTGGAGAATGCGGTGCAGAGCCCCTGGGAGGCTGATGCTGGTTGCTGAACCAAACCAAATGAAACTGCTTTTTTTTTTCTGTCTAAACTCTTCTCGGCCTCTCACTGTCTTTTCTTTAGGGATGCTATGGTACTATGCAGCTGCCTTAGGTTACAGAAAGAACTGCGCATTGCCGGTCTCTCGGAATGATGGTTTTCTCTATTGTGCCTCCAATGTGCTGATGAATAAGGTCCCACTGTGGTCCCCAAGCTGCTTTGCATGCGTTGATTGGCATGACACAGCTCTCTGAAGCCTACAACCACGCACACAGGGCGCCAAAGAGCCTAGGGCCCAGGCCTTGCCCTTTGAACCTCTTCTACCATAGATGGGATTCCAATTACCTCAGGAAAGCGTGGCACAGTGTAGATTGCCTCCTGCACTCATTGAGCCCTGAGGACAACTGGAAGCTTGAATGAAAAAGGTATACCTGTGACACCTAAGTACATCTTCCTGTCTGGTGTGTGGGGCCCCATCGAGCATTTATTAGTCTGTGTGAACTTCTCATTCGACAGGGTGATCATTGCCTGTCCAGGCAGATCAGCCAGCGTGGTGAGTTCCGTTATAGAACTGCTGATGTCCCAGAATTAGTGGAGGAACAGAGCCCTAGACTGCCTCTCCTCTCATGGAAACTTGGGGAGGCACGCTAAATATTTGGGTTTTGTGTGTGTGTGTGTGTGTGTGTGTGTGTGTGTGTGTGTGTGTGTGTACACGTCTGGGTAATCCATAGGGTTAGAAAACTGCCATCGGGGTAGCCCCATTCAGGAGGGAAGTCCTCAGCTTTCTGGCCTCAGGATCCCAGGGCAGAAGAACTAATCCCAGCTAGGTCTCACTGAGCAAAGGCTTTCCCCCAGCATTTTTAGCATTTACTCTGGGTACTGTAAAGAATGAATTGGAAGAGAGCTGAAGTGGAAATAGGAGGCTATTGCCGAACCAGGTAAAACATTATAATGGCTTGTACCTAGGTGGTGGGGTCAGGCTGGATATTATGATGTGACATGAAATTTTTCCCATAGGCTCATAGGCTAGAGATTTGGTTGGCAGCCGATGGTGTTGTATTATGTTGGGAGGTTCTGGAAGCTATAAGAGGTGTGGCCTAGCTAGGGGAAGTAGGTCACCAACAGGTTGGTCTTTGCAGGTATCTTGTCTATGGCTTCCCCTCCCCACTTCCTGTCTGACAGGAAGTGAGAAAGCTCCCTTACCACATACCCCTGCTATCTTCATGTTTTGCTCAAGTACATGGGGCCAAGCAACTTGTGAGCCCAGAGCAGTAATTCTTACTGTGTTTCTCTCTGATTTTATTTATATATATATATAGTGATAAGAAAAGCAGCTAGTACAATAAGCAAATGGTAAATACATACTTTGGAAAGGAAATGCACAGAGTTTTCTCTCAGTGCATCTGAGGGAAAGAACAAAGGAGGGGATGAGGTAAATCACAGCCTTGTGTGATGGTCAAGTGGTATAGGAGGCAGCTAAGCATGGGGACGCAGAGAGAAACCAGGCAGGCCTTCAGGCTCATCGGCAAGGATGGGTTTGGTCCCCTGCGATGTGGGGAGCCACAGAATGGTGATAAACCCAATGATATGCTAGGCTGGCATCGTAGATGGTCATTCTGACAGCCAGGATGAGAATGCAGGCAGGGAGCACAGGGCCAGAGAGCAACAGCTAAGGTGACCTCAATGTTCCACAGAGATGATTGGCGATGTTCCGAAGATGGCCTTGAATGGAGCAGAGAGCCCAGGCTGCCTGTGGCCTGCTGACAATCCAGGTGTCCTGCTCTGTTAGGATATGAAGGACAAAAAGGCTCTTATTAGGGAGGTGCAAATGGTCGGGCATGTCAGTATACCACTTTACTATCAAACTTTTGGGTGATTTTCCGTTTGTCTTAGAATAAAATCTTAGCCGAAGGCCCTGAAGGGCCTGGCTTTGCTTGCCCAGCTCCTTACTCGGGACACTTGCCTCCACTTTCTAGCTGCCTTTCTTCAAGCCACAGGCCTTATGTACTTACTGTTCCCCCAACATGGGTCCTTAGGCTGACATCCGTAGAACATCACTTGGATCTCCGCTAAGAAAGATCACCACCTTGGGAATGCCTGCTGGGTCTGGTTTTTCTGCCTCAGCATTTCATTTAGCTTCCTTCAGCACTACTAGCAGTCTGTAATTAATGAATATTTGGTTCCATGTTTACTGTCTGAGCCCCCTTGATACAAAGGAGCTTCATGCAAGCAAGAATCTTATCTATCTCATCACACCCCCAGGACTGTCAGCAGCCAGTGCAGTTCCTGGCACTTGGCTGAACTCCTCTAAAGACCCAACTTAGTTTACAGCTGTGCCTTAGAACTTTTTTTTTTGAGACAGGGTCTCTCTACATAGCTATGGCTGTCCTGAAACTCACTATGTAGACCAGACTGGCCTCAATCTCACGGAGATCTGCTTGTCTCTGCCTCCCGAGATCTGGGATTAAAGATGTGTGCCATGACACCCAGCTTGGAACATTTTCTTAAACTACTGTCTTTTTGCTAGAAAAAAAATCTCTAATGGAGATGTCACCTCTTTCCAAAGCTTTTTCTAAGTAACATTGGTCCTGAGGCCACCATGTGCCATTGTCTATCAACCAGGCCCTCATTCCCCTCTTGGGAAGCTGTTTGCAAAGATTATCACCATATCCACATCATCTGTGAACTATGAGAGAAGAGGCCATGCCTCCCCAGCTCCACTACACTTCAGTCACAATCAAATGCATATCCTGAAACACAGCAGTCTCACGAACTCCATGCCTACGGTCACAGCATCCAGGAGACTGAGACAGGAGGATGGATGGATGGGCAGAAATTGGGGGCCATCCTGGACTGCTCAGTGAGTTCCAAGCCCTTTTGTGCTATAGCCTAGATCCCTGCCCCCCTCCAAACCAAAGAAGGAAGAGGAGGAGGAGGAGGAGTTGACAAGTAGACAATAATCCCCTGGGTATATATTCCGTGAACCAGTGTACCAGGCCCCTGACTCATGGCATTTGTGTCTCAGTTTCTTCGTCTTCAAAATGGGAATGATAATCACTGTATACCTATTCCATAAGGTTAGCTTGATAATAAAATGGTAAGTGCAAAATGTAGTCCGAAAAATGTAGATGTAGTCACTTAAAAAGCCTGTCTTGGGCCACTATTAAGTAACGAGACAGGCAGGTTACACATCTAAAGACAATTCTCTGAGGGTTCTACTTCCATTCTTCCTTCTTGCTAATCAGTTGCCCACCATAAGCATACGTCTCCCTCACACTGCCTCTGTCCTTGGTGGCTAGCATCTCTGCAGTTCTGGATAAATCCATTGCTTTGGGATTCACTTCGGACCACTGCATCCTGGTGTTGCTGGAGTTCTCTGCTTGTGTCCCGGCTGTCGCCATGGCTGAGTGATTCCCTCAGCCATTCCAGTTCGACTTCAGGAAAACTGTCAGCAGTATACACGACACCCAGCCATCCATCTGTGTAAGAGATAATGTAATTCTAAGACAATATTTAACATGGTAGGACGAGGCATAAACTCAATATGTTTTCAGGCAGAGTTGGAGAAAAAAATGTGCTCCATCTCATTAATCACAATAAGAATGAGGGATGGGGTAGATACCCAGGCTGGTGTCGCTCCCTCGGAGTTAATCTGTCTTAATACCAGGCCTTTGATAAAAAGAATGCCCATGTCATTGTTCTGCCTGTTCAATGGCAATTTACATTGGGGGAACTCACGATTTATGGAGTAACAGGAACCACTCAGTAATAAACACTTGAGCGATCCACCCTGTGTCTGGGGGTAGCTTCTACACAAACCCTCTCTGGGGACAGAACTCCAACAGTGGAATTTCCAGTTCTATATTTATAAAACAGATCTGTTTACGAGTGTTTACTGAATTCACTCACTCGCTCATTCATGAATTTTCTTTTTTCGGGACAGGGTTTCTCTATGTAGTTTTGGTGACTGCCCTGGATCTCGCTCTGTAAACCAGACTGGCCTCGAGCTCACAAAGATCCACCTGGTTCTGCCTCCTGAGTGCTGGGATTAAAGGCATGCACCACCACCACCGCCCAGCTCAGTCATGAATTTTTATTGGGCGCTGGCTGTGTTCCAAAAGTTCAGCTTGGGTTTTGGAAGCTACCAAAGAATCCAGGGATGGTCTGTACCCTCAAAGAACTCATATTAGGGAGGTTGTGACAAGGCTCTTAAGTACTGAAAGCTTATTGAGAGTTATATCATTCTGTGTTGTATATTATATTAATAATGTACCTATGCTAATCACAAGTCCTAGCAAAGACGCCATTGAAAGACGCCATCACATTGAAACATATGATGGGAGTTACATGGATTAACCTTGAAGACATTAAGAAATGGGACACACGCACACACACACACACACACACACACACACACACAAGTAGCATATGGTTTCACTTCTGAAAAGTACTTGTTCTAATAGTCCTAGAAACAAAGAGAATGGTGACTGCCCAGGCTTGGAAGGGGAAGAATGGAGAGGCACTGTTTAAGTGGATGATGGCAATGGTTATCCACCATGTGGATGTCCTTACAGACCCTGAACTGCAGACTTGACTGTTTTCTATGTGATGTGTAGATTTTACAGTAAAAAAAAAAAAAAAAAGTAACTGTACGGAAAGAAGCTAGCAATAAATCCAGAGAGGACTTGAGCTAAGAGGTGCACGTTAGCTTTCAAGAGAAGGTGCACTGGAGGAACTTGTATCTGCCTTGAGAAGGAGGAAGAGGGCATGGGGAAAAAGCTACAGACACACTCTGGGG
Source organism: Peromyscus melanophrys (assembly GCA_902168415.1). NCBI lineage: Eukaryota > Metazoa > Chordata > Mammalia > Rodentia > Cricetidae > Peromyscus > Peromyscus melanophrys. Next base: position 18,552 of record CABHPR010156731.1, read on the forward strand.
TGTCCTCCAAGCAAAGGAGGAGGGGAAAGCATGGCCAAGGCTCTCAGAAGCAGCAGAGCAGCTGGGGACATAGATGGGGGAAGTGTCAGAGCATTTCTGGGAAGGCCTTTGGAGGATGGTAGCAGTGCACCAAAGACCTTTGGATTTGGCAACCAAGCAACAGCAACCCTTGCTAGAACGTTTTCAGATAATTGTAGGCATGAATGTGATCTGTAGAAAACAAAATGTCCAGTGAATGGAGAATAAGGCTTTGAACTATGGCAGCAAGAAAGAAAAATGAGCAACGCAGGAGCTTGAATGACTCAGAGCAATCCATTGAGGAAGAGAAGGAAGACTTGGAAGGACTGGGGAATTTACAAAAAGGGGACGCGTTCTGGAAAGATCAAGAATGTCTAAAAAAAAAAAAAAAGATGTGAGGTAAGAATGTCCTTGTCCCTTTGAATCTGGAGGAGAAGATTTCAGGAAAAGTCAAGTGGGAAAGAGAGCTTGAAAGATTCCCAGTGGGTAGACAATGGGTGGTGAGAATCAGGGTTAAGTCCTGATGCTAAGGAGAATACCCTAGACAAAGGCTGGAGATCCTGGAGTTAGAGATGCATGGAATGCAGTGGACAGGAATCAGAGTTGAGTGGAATCCTGGTTCCTTTGAGGTTAGAGCCCCTATGTGTGTGTAAGGAGACCAGTAGGCCCCGAGACAAGGAATGCTTGGCTTCTGGTACCCAGGAGGAAGAGAACAGATGGAATATCTACCAAATTATGGGTGAGGCAGGTCAGCAGCATGCCAGAGATATAAGTTTCCATGTGCAAGCATGAACACAGCTAATGCCAACATCCATGAAGTCCAGGATGAATGACCAGGAAATCAGGATTCAAGGCAGCTTGGAGTATATGAAGCAGCCAGATGCGCGTCATGTTGAGGGTGGAGAGCTGGATGCAGAAGAAGGAGAGCTAGGATGGTCAGAAGGAAAGGAACACTAGGGAGGGAGGAACTTTGGATTCTGAAAGCATGAAACACAGCTAAAGGAGAGGGAACAGTCCAAGAGACATGATGGAAGGAGGGAGTACCATCCAAGTTTAATTCAAGGAACTGTTAGGACCCCAGTATTTGAGGGAGGTTGAGATGTTTCTGGCAATGGCAAGAACTGAGGTAGAGGCAGATGTTAGATGAGTAAGAACAGCAGGTGTGGAGACTGTAAGAAGATTGTTTACTTGGCCAGATAGAAAGAGAAAAAAGCTTGTAGAGAGCTAGAGTGTAGGTAGGCATGGCTGGGAAGACAGGAGGATGCACCAGGACAGGGAGGGAGGAAGGGAGAGAGGGAGTCAGCCTAGGGGTCACTAGCTCATGTCTCAGAGGGAGAGCTCCGGCTTCTCATGTGCAGATCTGCCAGTCAGAATCCTGGGCCCTCCTTTCACAGCCAGCCTCGTGGACCTAGTAATGAGCAGTAAGCCTTTTCTATACTCAAAGGAGGAATGGACTTCCCCAGAAGAGGCTTCACTGTGGAGAAAGTTAAGGACACCCATGGAGGAATGGAGGATGGAAAGGGAAAGCTGGAGTTGAGATTCTGGATCTGAGCAATAATGAGGAACAGCTAGGTGGCAGAGCTGCTTGGAACTATGGACCAGGATCTAGAGTGGCATCCAGATGGCGTACGTGGGGACAAAATCATCAGAACTCGATGTTTATGAAGCAAGTTGGCCTTCTCGACCTGAACTCAGAAGACCCTCAAGGATGCTAGGGAGGCATGTGGGTGTTGAATGCTTGAATGCCGCAGGACCAGGGTCACTAGCTCATGTCTCAGAAGGAGAGCTCCTGCTTCTCATGTGCAGATCTGCCAGTCAGAATCCTGGGCCCTCCTTTGACAGCCAGCCTCGTGGACCTAGTAATAAGCAGTAAGCCGTTTCTTTGCTCAAAGAAGGAAAAGTTTGCCCTGCAACTTGGACTCATTTGCTACCAAATAAGAGTGGTTGAAACAAGGAATCACCCCAGCTTTGTGCGCTCTCGTGGATCTGTGTCCCCGGCCTTGTCCTGCCACTGTTTCTGCCTGTGTTCAATTAGGATGATGATCCAACTCTGAATTCTCTCCGTTGGTGGGAGGAAAGACACTCATTAGGAAAAAGCAAAAGCCCTTAGCTGAATAATAATGTCTCTATGTACTTATCTCAATCAGGGCGGCTGTGAGCACAAAAAGCTCCTTCTTGCAAATTAGGAAAAAAAAAAAAATCCTCCAGCTCTCAGCAGTCAAGAGCAAAGACAAATGATCACAAGTCCCTGACTTGGCGAGTTTAGCCTCCTCTCCTTCTACCCCTCCCGCAGAGGGCCCCTTGTGCAGGACCCAAGCTGCCCAAGGGGTGCCCATGCCTCTGGTTTCAGCCAGCATGACAAGTAGAGAGATGATTGACAGACAGCAGCACACTGTTCCCATTTTACAGATGTGGAAACCAGAGCGCTATAGCTGCAGTAAGTTCCCTGTGTCCACAGACTCCCCCCCCACATACCCAGCGTGCTCCGATTCCTGGAAAAGGCCACATTTCAAAACATCTCTGCCTATTTACATCACTAAATGTGCTTCCTTGCCCAAAAAGCTTAACACTTAATGAAGGATGTCTTTCCCTCCACCTCAGCCCCAGAACACTGCTTCCTCCTCTTGCTTCTCAAACCATATTTGGACATTAATCATATCACCCACAGCCAAAATGCCATCTCATGTGGAAAGAATATAGCTGTAATATTAGGACTGCATGGAATAAATACTGAGACCCATAATTCTTTATCATCTTCTCAGCTCCCATCTGCACTTACTGAAATATATTTGGCCAAATGAGGAGGTGGGTGGGTAGAAAATGAATCCTAAAGAAGTTAATAGTAATAGCATAAGAAATTGCATTTTGACTCATGATATTACTTATTATAAGTGATAGTATTATAAGGATTTAAGAAGCTCTCAATTAGTTTTGTGTTTTTGGACTTAGGAAGAAAGGGAAAAAATAAATTTACTTTCTGGACCAAGAGAGCAATAATCATTTTATGACTATATTCATTTTCTTAGCCTCTGATGAAAAAGGTGACCAGGGACTAGTTATAACAAATGATCATGCCTTATTTTTCAAGGCCCCCTACATGACCAAAACAATATGGTTTGTGGGTTTCCCACATGAACGGAATATTGAACTTACAATGAAGAGAAAGATTGTGTTTTCAAGGGATTTTCTCTCTTGATAGGAGTTCAGGGCCTTGACGCACAAAAGAATTAGAATGAGTTTTACAGATTTACAAATTGCTGTTGAGTACTGATTTGTGGAAAGTGAACAGAGCTTGGGTTTGCAGAGCTTTACAGAGGAAAGAGGCGAGACCAGTGAGCTGAGGTCGGTGGAGCTACAAGCTGAGCTGCTGAAATAGCGAGCTCACTGCCTGACACAGACCAAGGCTCTGCTCATGCTTGATCAGTGAATCAAGACAGAATGTAGGTAAGAGGAGGAATCCAGGCATTGCCAACAAAGGGAATGGGGTGTGGTGGTGTGGAGTGTGCTCAAGAAGATCTTGTGAAAGTTTCATGTCCTCACACACTGACTATAGCTGGAAGTTTTCCTGTGTCCTGCCTGGCCCTGAGGTCCTGCAGCTGCTTATAAAATAATCGCTCAGAGGGTATTAATTACCAACTGTATGACCTATGGCAGGCTTCTTGCTAGCTAGTTCTTTCATCTTAAATTTACCCATTTCTCTTAATCTATGTATCCCCATGTGTTCCATGGCTTTACCTGCGTCCCATTACATGTTGCTCCTTGGACAGCAGTTTGGCATCTCCCCTTACTCTCCTTTCTCCTCTCACTTGGATTTTCCTGCCTGGCTCCATCTTGCCCTGCCATAGGCCAATACAGCTTTATTTATCAACCAGTCAGAGAAACACATATTCACAGCGTACAGAAAGACATCCCACAGCAGCTAACCATCATCATCCTTTGCCATGCCTTGTAGATTCATCTTATAACAAAACCCTGAAGTCCTGTGGCATCCCTCCTTGGCAAAGGCAGTAGATGGAGACTGCCATATCATCTCCATTTGGTTGGCAGCAGTTTTCTGAAACATGATGTGTTGCAACCAGGCTTGGCAGGAAAGGAAGCTATGTTGGTTGTTGAAGTCTTCCACGATCAGAGAGTGTTGCTGGACCTCTGGCAAACATTTACCATCTCTACTTTTAAGGATGCCTATATATTGAACCAGAAAGCTAGAGTCGAATTAAAGAATTTTCATAAACCACATTCTTGCTTTTGATAAACCGCAGACTTGTTTTTAATATGTGATGTTAATAGAAGGCCTATAATATTAGGAAAAGTATTCTTTCTTCAAGACACAAAACCTTCATTTGTTGTAAACTTGTCCTTAACATATTTTTATAGGGCAAACTACCCTACTATCATCTCCTGGAAAACTGTCGCAAAATCACAAAATCTGTAGCAACTCGGACGGAAATCCCTTAAATATGACATCATTGCACAGGTCTATCTACACAGTAGACTTGAAGCTGGTTTTGAATTCATGTTGTATGTTGTATGTGTTTGACATGCACAGTATACTCTTAATGAAAAAGCGAGTTGCAGAGAAAAGTAAATAAGTTTTCACAGGACCTTAAATTTTTGCTAAAAGCATTTAGAACTTATATAGTAAGTAATGGTCAGAAAGGCTGTTAATGAGCATATACTGTCCTTAAATCAGAGATGAGCTCTGCATTGAGTCACTATAATGTTTTATACTGTATAAAGTACCTTACACTCTTTCAACACTTCACGTGTGTTATTTCATTGAACTCCTACATGTGGAGCCACGGTACATTCCTGACATAAGGAGGAAGAACTGGGCAGGGAGAAGAGACCCCGGTGTGGGAATTATACGATGCTTCTATCTTTTAAAAAAAAGAATGTGAGGTGATACACGTTTACTCAAGTAAGCTTAGAATAACTGAACCTGAAATGCGCATTTCATTATTTAATTTATCAGCCTCTCCAGCAGACATCCTAAATCATAGCTCCATTCATTGGATGTGCCCGCATAATTAATTATATCTCGAAACCCCCTGACAGCATTTTCCAGGGACTAAGCAGGGGGAAAAAAGACTAAACACAAGAAAACAAAAAAATCTGGGTCAATTTCCCGTACAGTCATCATCGGCTCCTTTGATTAGAGTCCTGATTTCTCTCTAGCTGAATGACACAGGGTGAATCACTTCTTGAATTTCTCTACTGTCAAAACGAGGTTGGACCAGGTGACCTTTATCACTCAAGGACCCAGGAGAAGAGAAATGACACATTCAAATAATTTGAAGAGTCTTTATGAAGGTATGGGCTGGGTAAGAAAAGTACCAGCAGAGAGCAGTTGTCCAGGGCTGTTGGCCTCAGACAGGCCATCACTAGGTCAGGCCTGAAGGGACAAGCATGTTTATTAGAACCCAGAGGAAAATGTGTTTAGGAGAAGCTAGCTGAGGAGGGGCAGTGATCTTTGGTCAGGGACACGCTGTGAAATGCCGCAGTAAAGAGACTGGGGGAAAATAATGTCCCGATGCCACATGCCAGTCTTCTGCTATTCCCAGCTCGAAACCAGAAAATAAGAAAGCCACGATGCATTCTATCTAAGCAGCACAGCCTCCTGCATCAACGGGAAGATCAGAGAGGAAGCCGCAGGAAGTATCTAGCATGTCCCCAATTCCATCCCAGTGCTTATGAACTTAATTAAGATGCATTAAACTTCTCATGATGCCGAATGTTAGATGTAGTAGAGGACTTTCTGTGTGTGTGTGTGTGTGTGTGTGTGTGTGTGTGTGTGTGTGTGTGT
>CABHPR010156731.1:25448-41072 GCA_902168415.1 Peromyscus melanophrys
CACACACACACACACACACACACACACACACACACACACACACACACCGTTTGCCATGTTTGGTGCTATTTCATCCAGAAAATGATGGCTTTGCAAAGAGATACTTGATGGATGGCATCTAACCACATCCCAGAGTCTTTACATGGTACCTCCCAAAGAGCCTCCTGCCTGTTTGCAAAGTGCCCCTCTGGATCTAGGTGTCAGAGTCTGGAAGGAAATGAACATCACTTCTTCTTCCCACTACTTTGAGAAGTGGGAATTATTCCTGATATACAGAGAAGAAAACTGAGGCTGATTCATGGAGTAAGAATATGGTCAGTCCTATTTTGAAAGCTTCTGTTTTTTTTACTACATATGCCCCTCCAAAAGTCATAAAACACAGGGGAACAGTAGAGATTACCACTCTCAACCTCTCCCTGAGGCAGAGACCTAGAAACATCCTGAGAAGGACTGGGCTTGGGCTACAATCCCAGGACAGCTCACTCTGTTTTGAGATCCCCACGGTGTGATGTATATGCCTTTGGCTGGGCCTGTTTTGGGAAACAGAGTTAGAGGAGGAAGGGAGACCAAGACTTGGAACAAAAGAGTTGTCAAGGCAACTGGAGATGCCAGAATTTCTGAGTTAAGCTCTGAGAGGGAGCCATATGAAAATTTGATGGATCAAGCTGCCTGTCCTTGTCTCTGTGTTAGATAAGTATGTATGACAGGCCAGGGACAGGGGACATAGAGACATTAATCCACACTCCTCACTGTTAATGATTAGTAACTACAAATCCACTCAATAATGTAATCAACTAATCCACATCTATCTCATTACTCAGAAAGAGCAGGAAAGATTTCATCGAAAGCCGAGATGAGATGCATGCTCTCCACTGCGTTTCCCCTACCTGCCACGTACCAGGACTATCAGAACAGAGAAATGAGATGGGTTCGCAGGCACTCCCGGTTCTGCATTTACCAACAGTGGCTTTCCAGGGATCCCTGCATGCTTTGCAAAAACGCTCCCCCACCATCTGGCTAGAAATCTGTATTTAAATTTGGTCAAGGATCTATGCCAATGTTCCCACTGTGAAGTTGATGTTTTAAACTAGGAACTTACCTACACTGAATCTGCAGCCAACGCGTACATAGGGAGACAGCTGCAGGCTCCCGCCCTGGCTTAGACAAGCACACCTTTGTGGGACACCTGGTCTCAAATGTCATCTTTCAGAACCTTTACTGACAACATTTTCCTACCTATGTTCTTGGGTTCATTCCTAGACAGAATACTGGACCGAGTGAAGTCGTGAAACTTGGGTTAAGTGGCCACTGTGTGCTAGGCACTGGAAATACCCAGGACTGAATAAATTCCGGTGTAGGTCAATGTGGATTCTTATCTTGAAGCAATGTTTCTTTCTTTCCACTCATAATGCCTTTCTCTCTCTTTAAGCAACCCTGGCCCAAACATGCCATCTCTTCTCTCCCCAAAGGCAAGGACTATGTATGCTTATTTCTCAGAGTGTTCTCACTGGCTGGCCCCAAGTCTTCCATAGAAAACACCGTCAAATACATATTTTTTGCAGTGATAACAATGTTGATCACAGGTTGCTGCCAAAAGAAACAGCCCAGAGCTAAACAATTTCAGATTCAGAAAGAAGAAATTATGGAAACACATTAAATATAGGATTGCTGATTAATATGATTAAGTATTTAAGCAGGCCCTGCAAGACTGTAATTTGAAATGGCAACAATAGCATATTCTTCTGCTTAGACCAAGGGTGATATTTTACATGATTAGGTTTTGATTAATCCTACTGGTTATATATTTCATTTACAGCCTATACATTTCTCCTTAAGGGTTTAATTGATGGTACATTTTATAAGCATTAGCATTGCTGTTATGTAAATGAATTTTCAGCGTTCAGTTCACCTTTAAGATAATTAAATTAAGTGTGGTTAGCGAAGGACAGGAGACACCTATGGAAAGCCCCAGAGACACATTTGGCTCGTTCAGACGTGGAGGAGGCTTTCTCTGCCTCTCCTTCTTCTAGGTTCTCTGCGGCCGCCCTGTTAGTCACTGTCATCTTTCCTCTCCTGCTGGCACTAACTAATGTGTCAGTTAAAGAAGGACTCATGTTGAGCAAAGTAACAACCTGTTTCATAAACAAGCCCAGCTGCTTCCGAGGGAAGCCAGAGGGACCTGCGCTCCTTGCTGAGATGTTCCACTCCTCAATTTGTTGAATTGTGTTCTGATTCAGGTGGAATAATGTCGCTCGTGATATGTATATTCAACATAAATTTAAAATCAAAACTCAGCTGTCAGGCCTGGGAGATCAAGGTGATGAAGTTTCCTTTGCCTGCCTGCAGAATGAGGAAGGCAAATGTCTGCTTTCCATGGCAGTGGAGGGTGGGGCAGATGGCTCAGTGGGTAAAAGCACCTGCTGAGCAAGCAAAAGGACCTGAGTTCTAATCCCAAGAACCTAGAAGTCAGACAGGGGAGCATGAGTATCTGTACTCCCGGTGCTTCTACAGCAATATGGGAAGCAGGGACAGGGGGATGACCTGAAGCTCCAGGGCCAGGGAACCTGTGAATGAAGTAGAAAAACAACAAAGAGATTGTCTCAAACATGGCGGAAAGTGAAGATGGATGCCTGAGGTTGTCCTCTCAACGCAACACATACACCTTGGCTTCTAACCAAACACATTCATATGAGCGCGCGCGTGCACACACACACACACACACACACACACACACACACCATGCACAGACAAATGCACACCAACAATAACAACAGCATCGAGGGATGGCAGGCAGGCTTGGCTTTCGTGGTGGTTTGAATGTGACTGTCCGTCCATGGGCTCATGTGTACACCGGATCTCCAGCTGGTTTGTGCTGTTTCAGACGATTGTGGAATCTTCTGGAGATGCAGCCTCCCCTGAAGGAAGTAGTCACTGGGGGCGGGCCTTGAGGTGTTATAGCCAGGCACTACTTTGTGTTCACTCTCTGATGCCTTACCTACAACAAGTTGCCTCATGCTGTGCGGCCATGTCTTCCCTGTCATGAAGTACTAAACACTTCTTAAACTGGGGTGCAGAACAAACCCTTATTCTATTAAGTTGCTTCTTGGATATTTGATCACAACAATGAGAAACTAGTACATCTTCTGTCTGATTCAATCCGTTCATTCATTTATTCAACATATACTTGAACACATGCTGTGGCCCACACTGTGTTCTAGGCACCGAGGAAACAGCAGTGGATCAGACAAAAACAAAAAAAAACAGAAAAACAAAAACAAAACCTGATTCCTCCTGTGATCTGAACCTTCACCCTAGCTGCATGTGATGCTGGATCTGTCTTTTCAATTCACTGAGCCTTAACTTCCTCATCCCTACAATGGGCATTTGAAGAATAAAAGAACAAAGTACGATAGTGTTTGTCAAATGCTTATAACAAATATCTTAATTCCCACATCCAGGGATCCTCAGAGAGCCGTGAGTAGAAGTGAGGGGTCCATTAACTTAACGGATAAAAATACATCCTTGTTTTCTCACTAATTCAAAGTTGGCATTGCTCTAATTGTGACTGTAGACAGCAAACCCGCTATTCAGTACCAGTGGGCTGCGGGTTTCGTCGCTAATGGAAATTAGACGACAGGTGTTGCAGGCATCTTGAAATACTGTTACCTTCATTGCTACTTCAAAATTACAAATGTTATTAGATCTGCCACGAGATGGTGTTATTTAATGCATTAATAAAGAATCATATATATTACTGTATCATAACTTTTTATAGTTGTATTTCAGTATCATTTCAGATAAGTGTATTTCAATGTGATTAGTTTCCTTTGTAGTTCTCTATACTTGAAAAATATTCATCTAAGGAGCCTACAGGTCTCCTTAGTCTGCCCAACAGGTTTATGGCTTCCCCAAAAGGAAAGAATGCCTGACTCAGAGTCTCCCTCAGTGTTTTCCACACTTGCACATGTTTGGGGACCCCTTGAAGGGTTTGTGGAAACAAATTGCCACCTCCCCAGCTCCTCCCCGACCTCCCAAGTTTCTGGCTCAGCAGGTCTGGGTCGAGGCCTGATCATTTGCCCCTCTGCCACGTTCCCAAATGAGCCTAATGCTACTAATTCAGAACTCTCAGAAGCACTGACCCACGAACTTAATAGCTCTTTAAAATGTCCTCCTCTAATGCTGCCTGGACACATGAGCACTTGCATGGCATGAGGGTGCTACCAGATGACCTGGAACAACATGTTGACCTATGATTTGAGCCTGCTACTGTACATGCTGAGTTTCAGCTCCTCTTCCACCCTGACCAAGATCATGTGACCCTACTGCTTTCAGGCTGAGTCCCCACTCTCCCTATGTAGCGCCAGTGATTGGCAGTAGCAATTCTGTGACTTAGCCTCAAGGCACACTTGCTGCCTACTGATTCTAACCCCTTGTCCAGTGTTCCCATAGAGCAGTGGTTCTCAACTTTCCTAACCCTGAGGCCCTTTAAGACAGTTCCTCGTGTTATGGTGACCCCCCAACCATAAGATTATTTTTGTTGATACTTCATAACTGTAATTTCACTAGTTATGAATTGTAATGTAACGTCTGTGTTTTCCAATGGTATTAGGTAACCCCTGTGGAAGGGTTATTTGACCCCCAAAGAAGTCATGATCCCCCAAGAAGTCATGACCTCCCAAGAAGTCAACCCCCAAAGAAATCAGGTTGAGAGCTACTGCCCTAGAGGATACCTGTTTTTGCATGGTAGATGAGTGTTTAAGTAGTCTAGTCTCTACTAGACAACAGTCTACCCCCTGAAGATGTAGGACAATGACCATGTCCCAGTACTTTCAGAATTCCCACCTTCATATGTTTATGAGAATGACTGGCTACTGTCTTCATGTTGGATCTATTTCTCCTTTCCAGGGACTACTTTCCTTTCAGAATAACTTTATATCCAGCCATTTATTGCATGTGCCCGAGATACCATATCTCGGTCATTTCCCATGGTTTGGCACCAGAGACAGCCTATATATTAGAGTAAGTACCTGGTCCAAGTGTCAGCTCATCTTGGTTAGCCCACCTGCTAGAGTTCACTGTGGCATGGCCTATTACAGTCAAGATAACACGTTTGTCATGCTTGACTATTGGGGTAAGAGCAAGCATCGGATTAATACGCCATCTTTGGAAAAGCTTATACACTTGAAGACTATTGAACTCAATTAATCATTCATTGCATATCTATTAAGCATAAGGCATCATGCCAAGCTTTAAGAACAGAACAAAAGCCAACTAAACTGCAGACTTTGTTTTAAAAATGCTTAGGCTAATATGAGATATAAACATATATATAAATAACCTCTGTCTCCATTTATCTCCTTTGCATATCCATTCACATAGTTCTGCTGCAGTTAATAGAGCATCTTGAATTCTGCTTTCAATGGAGCATTTACAAAGCCAGATGGTCAGTTTGGGGTTCTCCTTTCTCAGGCTTAGATCTTTTGCTGCTTTCTGTCCTAGAGAATCACCAGTGCTGAGCTGGCTCAATTGCCGCCCTCTACTCTGCACTGTTAAACCACACTAATGAGCTTGCATAGACAACAGCCTTCTCCAATGGAGGGAGGCCAGGCTGTGATTGAAGTGTGCCGTCAACTCCTTGTTCTGCAGAATCTCCCAACTTCCAATGTCTGCATCTCCCTTGGAAGCTACCCCATGCTTATAATAAAGTTCTACCATGACAGAACACTTTAACATTCTCTCTATAGACCATTGTTACCAAAGCAGAGGTGGAGATCATGAGGAAATTATGGAGGGTTAGATTGCTCGACATCATTGTTTTCCATTCTTGGCTTTTTCAACCAACCTCAGCGAAATGTATGAAAAATGATCATGAAGGCTCTCTGGAATCTTCCCAATACTGTCTTGCCCAAGCCAACCCCACTGCTTCAAAGTCATCAGTCATATCAGGGAAACGGCTTGACATACCCTGAACTAATGCTGTTCTGCTCCGGCGCTGCTGTGATTAATTAGACTTTTAGGAGAGCTGGTGAGTCATCCATGTTCCGGTCACAGTTTGGGGGGTTAGGGATTGACCCCAGCATCCTGCTGAATACAGTAGTGTGATGAAACACTACTTATATAACAGGAACCAGGCACCCAGTGGAGCAAGTAACAGACTATTAAAGAGCAAGTAACAGGAACTTTTCAGTTGCCTGAAAGCAGCCTAAGAGACTGCAGGACTGTTCACATAGCACATATTGATATCACCTGCTTTGTCCCCCCCCCAAAAAAAAAAAACTGTCCTGGAGTTACCTAGAACTCTATATGGGGTGATAGCTGCTGCTATGAAGGTGATACCCAGAAGACAGACTGAATATAAAGGGATGTTTGTAGTAGTCTTTCTTTTGGGCCACCAACCAGCTCCCAAATCATGACATGGAGACTTATTATTATTTATGAATGTTTGGCCTTATCTGAGGCTCATTTCTTGCTAGCTCTTATACCTTAAATTAACCTGTTTCTCTTCATCTACATTTTGCCTTAGGGCTTTTTACCTTTCTTTCTGTATATCCTACTCTGCATCTGTCTAGCTGGTGGCTATCTGGCTGACTGGCCTCAGACATCTCCCTTTCTTTCTCCCTCATTCTCTCGAGTCTAGATTCCCCCTCCTTATTTTTTTTCTGCCCGCCAGCCCTGCCTTATCCCTCTACTACCTAGCTATTGGTCAATCAGCTTTTTAGTAGACCAGTCAGGTGCCTTAGGCAGGCAAGGCAACACATCTTTACACAGTTAAACAAATGCAGCATAAACAAACGCAACACACCTTCACACAGTTAAAGATATTTTCCACAGGAGACATTAATGTGTGTCTCTGCGTGTGCAGGGGATGCTTGACTTTTATAGGGACCAACAAGAAAAAGGCAGGTGAACTGAGCAAAGAAGATGAAGTAATCCCAACCACACAGAGCCCTCACCTTTTGCCTGTGGGATGAGCTCCATGACCAAAACACAAGGTAGCAGAGGGTGGGTTAGACACTTGGGCTGTGAGCTCTGGGTCTAGCTCTGTATTTGTGGCCCTGATTATGTCTCATATGTTATGCCAGGTTGCCATACATTACACATTTTCACGGATTAACCAGTTCAAATACAGTCCTTTCTCCCATGAAAGTATGAAATCCCAAATAGTTCAATCTTTTTTTAAATTAATTAATTTATTCATTCTTCTCTCATATATTACGTCCTGACTCCTCTCCTCCCAGTTCCTCGCCACTCCTTCCCTCTCCCCCTGATCCCCTCTTCCTCCAGAAAGAGCAGTCCTCTCAGGGATATCAACCAAACATGGCATAAAAAGTTGCAACAAGACTAGGCACATACGCTCATATCAAGGCTGGATGAGGCAACTCAGTAGGAGGAAAAGGGTCCCAAAAGCAAGCAAAAGAGTCAGAGACAGCCCCACTCCTACTGTTAGGAGTCCCACAAGAACACTAAGATATACAACCATAATATATATACAAGGCCCTAGATCAGATCCATACACTGTTGCTTCAGTCTCTGTGAGCCCCTGTGAGCCCCGGTTAGTTGATTCTGTGGACCATGTTCTCCTGGTGTCCTCCACCCCTCTGACTCCTACAGTCCTTCCTCCCCTCTTCTGAGAGATTCCATGAGCTCTGCCTAATGTTTGGCTGTGGGTCTCTGCATCTGCTCCTATCAATTGCTGGATGAAGCCTCTCTGTTGACAGTTATGCTAGGCTCTGGTCTACAAGTGTGGCAGGGCCAGGAAAAAAAATAATTCAATCTTAACAAATACACAACAGCCTATTCTCACATATCTGGGCCTTGGAGTTAGGGTGGGAGATAGCTCAGTTAGTAAAGAGCTTGCCATACTAGCCTAAGTTTATTTTTCAGAACCCACATAAAAAGCCAGGCATGATAGTATGTGCTCATAATCCAGCCTGGGGTAGGAGAGATGACCAGCTCCCTGGAGCTAACTGGCCTGGCAGCTGAGCCTAATCACCAAGTCTCAAGCCGCAGTTAGAGATCCTGTCTCAGAGGACAAGGTGAATGGCTCCTAAGGAATGACATCTGAGGTTGACCTCTGGCCTCCACATGCCACACATGAACATTCATGCACACCTGTGCATCCACATGCACGTGCACACACAATAACAACAAAATCATAAATAAAAATTAAGGTTTTAAAGTGAGGCATTGGAAAAGTAGCCTCACATCCCCGTCTAAACGTCTAAACTAAATTCTGTGCCAGGCCACATAGCCATGGATCACTTAACTAGGGGGTCCCTAGAGGTCCCTCCCATACCATGCTCCCACCTTCAGCTCAGCTGCTACACTCTGAGAAGTCAGGATCCCCTGGGAAGAAGCCATCCAAACCCCTGACATGGAAATCTGTTTATATGTTCTTTTTGAGCCATGACCCTAGAGTAGCAATTCTTAGAAATCCAATTTTTTTCTTTTTGATGACTCTAAAGTTCATGAAGTTAGAGTATTGCTTTGTAATTAATTCAGCCTTCCAAGAGCTCCAGCTACGATCCTGCTTACTATAGGGAGTTCTTCCCTCTATTGCTACTGGAAAGTAAATATAGACCAGTGGGGTCGACGTTGTTGTCATTGTTATTCTTTTAGGACTCCACTTTGGAAAAACTTACATTTTCAACGTCCCTGTCATTTAATTCCATAGGCAGTTGATTAAAGCTTCACTTTTTCCATTAAGTGAAAATTAAATTAAGCTCATTATTGTATTAGACAGTCATTGATTGGGCCCACTTTGGTTTTAATTAAATGCTACTATTCATTATTTCCTCCTCTGTAGTGCTTTTTAATTTTCTTTGGTATATAATTTGGGAGGGGGGATATAACAACAATATCAGTAAATTAGCCCTCATAAATAATATGAAAAGAGGAAGATGTACGAACACCATGGAGACAATTTGAAGGTACTTGTTTATTGTCCTTAATTTAGTGGTTGACGTGTTTATCAGTGAATGGTTTTTCCGTGTTGCTGCTTTGTTATAAAGCAGGGCATGTTCATATCTCACCCAAGCAGCTCAGACTTATGCTGACTTCAAGTCATCACTGATCCTAAAAATGTGCTGACTTTATTGCAACACCAACATTATGATCCAGGGTAGGTGTTTGAATTGGAGTCTGAGAACATAGTCAGAAAGATTTTGACATGCTAAGGCATTCATTTCATTTTCTCTCTACTCATTTCATGCCAAAGAGTCTCCTGGGTCCTGAAAATGCACAGGGTGATAGAGAACCAGGGCATCTGTCCTCCTGATATGGTGTCTGTCCTTCTGATACGGATGTTCCAGAGGGGTGAGAGGTGACATAATATATACCAACCTTCATCTTCCGAGGAAATCACATTCTCCATTATTACCCTGGTACCTGGGCTTGGGCTGTTCTCTGGAAATCTACACTCCTATCCAGCTCCATGTGTATCACAGTGATAAAAAATGTGGAATGACGTCATTGAGCTCAGCTCTCCAGGCACATCCTGTCTCCACCTCTCAAAACAGAACAAAAGTGGGAGGAACAGAGTGGATCAGGCTGAGCTGCAGACGCCCTGGAGTCCACACAAGTGGTAAAGTGTTCTAAGGATGACCAGTCAAGATCAAAGGCTGAGGCTAGTAGCTTAGTGCTTGTAGCCATGTCGTGGGATAGTATCACTGTAAGTGGGGCTTGCAAATTGTCAATGAGGCTACCATTTTGTAACAAGTTGCAGTCCTAGAGACAATAGTGTGTGACCTGGAACTGAACCCAAATGCTCAAGGATTGGATATGGTTATGGTCTTAAGAAAGGAACAAGTAGGAAAAAAAAAACATGCAACTGGGTGGGACCCCAAATGGGAAAGGAAACATAAACAGCTACCTGTCACTCAAAGGGAGCCTAGCCTTCATGTACAAAATCTGAAAATGTAAAAACAGGCCAAGAAAGAAAGCTGAAGAATCAATCATCAATATATCAACCCTCTTTAGATTAAAAAGAGATTTTTCTATCAGTCTGGTAGACCTTTTTAAAAGTAAGTTGGGTTGGGCATAGTGACTCATGCCTATAACACCAGCACTTGATACTTAACAGACGAAGGTGGGAGGCTCTGAAGTTCAAGCACATCTTTGGATACATATTAAATTTTTAGGCAAGCCCCAGATGTATTCCCTGTATTTTAATAAAGTGCATTGGTGCTGATAATATGTCTAGTGTTAGAATGTTAGCATGCATAGGCCCCAATTCCATTCCCAGCAACAACAACACCAGCAAAACAAAACCAAAAAAGGCACCCTCCCCACCAAAAGAGCATTATAGGATTTAGCACAAAAGGGTCCTAATGAAGAAAGAGATATAGCAAAGTAACAAGAAATAAAGGAGCTAGGAAGTCTAGCAAAAGGTCTAGCAACAACAAGCTTTCATAGACTTAATGATATGGACTCATTATGTATAACATAAAAGCTGACGGAAAACACAGTTACTGATAAAGCAACCCTATCAAAAATGTAAAGATTAAACAGAAAATTGGTTATTAAGGCTATCGAAGATGTAAACAAAATCAGCATGCAGCATTTTACTGTGAACCCAGTAAGTTCATAATCGCATGCAACAATTACAAAGCGTGGCCACATTCTATATTCCAGGGAAGCCCTACTTCACAGGGGCCAATGCCTAGATAGAAATAGTTTTCTCTGACCACAGTGCAATTAAATTGAAAGTACTAATAGTGCTTTTTAAATGGCTAAAAACAATAAAAGCATATGTTTGGAAAGATAAAAATGCCCTTCTAAATTACTAATGTATCAAAGAGACAGTCACGATGGAAATTGCTAGATATTTAGAACTGAAAAAAAGACATAGTAAAAGCACTAATCAAAATTTGTGACATGTAGCTAAATATGCTTAGAGGTCAATTGTCTTATTTTAACTTTGAACAACTCTTTTTAGTTGTAAGATTAAACATAAACTACAACAAAGCAAAAAATAAAAAAAATTAGAGAAAAGTGGCTAAGCATACATACTTGTATATAACTATAATCTGGATACTTGAGAGGTTGAGGCAGAAAGATCATGAGTTTCAGGCTAATTTAACCTACATAATGAGATCTTTTCAAGAGGAGATGAGGAGAGGAGAGGAGAGAAAAGATGAGAGGAGGTGAGACAAGACAAAAAATGAAACTAAATGAGAAGAGAAAGGAAATGGTTTGCAATTCAAATTCTTTGGGAGGAAAACTAATTGAGACAAAAGGGAAAAGTAGAAGACAGTTAATAAGTACAGATATATTTGTAAATGAATGAATGAAGTGATTGATTCCAAAGTAAGTTTGGAAACTAGATTGAACACATACTTTTCTAGAAACAAGTAAGCTGCCAACATTGACCTAAGGAGAAAGAGAGACTGGATGAACCAATATCCATTAGTGACAAGGAATCACTCATCAACGCCTTGAATACCCTTCAAAAATACAGGACCGCAAATACAATCAGGAAGCAGCTGGTAACTCTCATAATGTTCACGCCACTACTGCACTAGGGGGCCCGTCAGCCACCAGTAAGTTGCTCAGGTGCCCATAAAGAGCCTCCTTTCTGTGCTCATGCAAGCAACACAGTTAAGCTCAGTGAGGCTCGGATAGAAAGACAGGAAAGTCAGAAGAGGATCTGTTGGGAAGAAGGAGGGTTTCAGTGGGAGACGGAGTACGGATGATAGTTGTGGGAAAAAGGGGTAAATATCAGAAATCCAATATCTACTCATAAGAAGCTGTCAAAGAAGTCTTTACCTTTTCTAGCAACAATCTCTAGAAACAGATCAATCTTATATTTCACATTTACAGCTTATTGGTGGCTGATGTTGCTTTCTAGTGCAATAGTGGCATAAACGGTATGAGGGTTACCAGCTGCTTCCTGGTTGGACTTGAGGTCCTGTATTTTGAAGGGTATTCATGGAGTTGATGAGTGATTCCTTTTCATGAAGGATTCCTTTTCATTAAACTGATATAGAGAATAGAAAAATACAAAACTTCTCTACTCATTTAATATAGCTACCATATTCTTCATGCCCAAATAACAATAATGGAACACTTTAGACCAATTCAGCTTACTACCATAAGTCTCAAGTAAAAGACTAGCAAGTAAGTCCAGCTGTATGTATAAACTTATCATTTGCAATTGATAAGTATGATTTACTTGGTTTGCTAGTATGTGTGTGTATGTATATATGTATGTATGTATCCATGCATGTATGCATGTTTACAGTAACCTATCAATATTTATCCCAGGGAGATAAGAATAAGATTAGAAAAATCTACTAACTAGGCAAGATCATTCTAGCTACCTGGCTGTTAGCTAAAGTCTTATTTGTGTAATAATGACATACAGCATTGTAAAAAATAATGCATGCAATGCAAAAATAAGAATAATGAGTACATTTGTGGAAAAAGTAAAAAAAAAATCATGGATTCATAAGGAATACAGAAGACAGAGCTTCAACTGAAAACATTTTCTCTTATATTAATATTGGAAACAGAATAGTAAAAACTGATGGTTGATAAAGCAAGTTAAGTACATAGGCACTAACTAAATAATTCTATATGTTTCTAAGTGTTAAAAATGTTTTTCAATAATAATTAAAATACTTAGGGTCCACCTATTTTGGAATCTCACATTTGTTTAAAATATAGATTGCTATTTAGGGCTTGAGAATCTCCATTTGTGCAAGCTCCTTGGAATTGTTACTATTGCACAGACTATACTTTTAAGCAGTAAGAGAATTTCTCAAGCCTGAACACTTACTAGAGTTATCTGTAAAAGACCCCTAATGTTCGTGAGCCTCAAGGATTCTGGTTCATTTAGTCTGATGTACCCATTCCTCTAGTGATGCTTATATGCAAATAAAGTTTGAAATCAGTGGACCACAACATTCTTTCAAAAAAATTCTTCTTTTGTTTTTGTTTTGTTGGTTTGGTTTTTTGTTTGTTTGCTTGTTAGTTTAAGACAGGGTTTCTCTGTGTCGCTCTGGCTATCCTGGAACTCTCTCTGTAGACCAGGCTCACCTCAGCTCAAAGATCCACCTGCCTCTGCCTCCCAAAAGCTGGAATTAAAGGCATGTGTCCCCACACCTGGCTCTCAAAAGTATTCTTTGCAGCTAAAACCCAGGAGAATCAGATATTTTTCCAGATCACACAACTTCAGGCTGAGGACCTTCTTATAATTCCTAACAGTTCCTAACCCCAACAATGCAACCCCCTGCCCAGTCCATACACAAATTCTTACTACCATCTTTCCCAGGGCCCTACTGTGGTGGTTTGAATAAGAATGTCCCCCGTAGCCTCATACATTTGAATGCTTGGTCATCACTGACTGACACTACTTGGTCAGGAGGTGTGGCCTTGTTAGAGTAGATGTGGCCTAATTAGAGGAAGTGTGTGACTAGGGATGGGTTTTGGGGTTCCAAAGCTCAAGTCAGGCCCTGTGTCTCTCTCTCTCTTCTTGCTACTTATGCATCCAGAGGGAGAATTCTCAGCTACTTCTCCAGCACCATGTCTGCTTGCATGCCACCATGTTCCCTACCATGATGGCAATGAACTAAACCTCTAAACCTGTAAGCCAGCCACAAGTACATGCTTTTCTTTATAAGAGTCACCATGATCATGGTGTCTCTTCACAGGAAGAGGACAGCGACTAAGAAGCCTACCTTCCGGGTTTCCTATTCCAGAGCACAAGTTGCTTATTCACTCATCTTAGCAACTGTATAGATCTCGTCTGGAGAAAGAGAGAGGACAGATCCTCAGCAGGGCTGTAAATGGAGGCAGGCTGCTATGTGATTATTGCCATTCCTTCCATTGCACCAATACTATTCAGTGCAAAGACCCCATGAGCCGCAAGGCATAGCTGGCAGAGGAAATCCTTAGGCATATGCTCTCAGATCCCACCATGAGCCTAATAGCAATATAAAGCATTATATAATCTGCCTGGCTGTTACCAGATACACACTTCTCTTCTAGCCTCGAACTTTGCCTTCTGTGGGTTTAACACCCCCTCCTCCCTCAAATGCCAGTGTAGATAGGCTGAGTTCTCTCTGAAGAGTAGGATGTATATGAGCGTGTTCCAGTTTTGCTTTCTCATACAGAATCCTAGAATTTGAGATGTTGAGAGTTCAAGAGACTACAAAATCTTATAGACAAATATCTCTGCTTTATGAAACCGTGGACCTGAGAGACAAAACCAATTTCATTGGCTCAGGGCATGCCACCCATTGGCATGTCCCACTCCAACCAACCGCTAGCAATACCCTTACAAGACAAGAAAGAGTCTTTATGAGCCCAGAGCTACCAGGATTCTCTTCCCAGTACTGGTCTCAAGCCAGGCCTGTCTCCAGGGAAAGAGGAAGTTCCTGGGCAGAAATGACCCTTCAGGGTTAAATCAGGGGGCTCTGTTTTGTCCATTTGAAGTCTGTGGTCATGGGCAGAAAGAGGGAAAAAAACCCAATTGGCTTGATTCAGTTTTCTGATGGACCCCCTACACTTGACCATGTTCTTTCTTTTAAGGCAGGCAAGACATGGGACAATTAATTACTTTCTTTTTTTATACATAGAATTGAGGCTTAAGAGCCTTGAGAATCAAACAGAAAGCCATTCTGTTGCTGGGTTTTAAATAGTACCTTGACCCTCTTTGCTGAATATAAAGTAACTACTATATCAATAGTCCTTCTGTTCACTTATCACTTTCCTGGGCAAGAAAGCTGTGAACCATGCAAAGAGAAAATGACAGCTGAAGAGAAGAGTCCCAGAAAATCATATTTAAGGTCTACATAAAAGAAAACTTTGGACTCGGAAACTATTAAAACTGAAAAGACCTTACAGACAGTGGGACCAACACCATTTTTAAGTGACAAAAATTGAAGCCTAGAGAAGAGACTTTGTCAAAGTCAGACATTACAGGAAGCTTGAGAAAGAGACTGGGAATCTGGCGGGGACATACTAATCAGGAGAGGTGAGCTTTTATTTAGGCAATATGTGCTAAAAGAGTATTCAGGTAAAAATCAAATTATACATGAAGTCTGTTACAGGAGCTTAAAGTTTACAGCAACTCTAAGATTTAACAATGAAAAAAAAAGAATTTTCTTTGCCTCTCCATTGCTTTTCTGATTTAAATCTGCATCTGTCTGTAGCAAGTTGCTGTAAGTTACATAGGCTGGCTATTTAATAAACCCTTCCTATTGCATTTATTTTCATCTAAACCATTGAACTATATGTGGACCAGGGATCCAAATACTGGTCCAGATCTGCCACAGACCAGCTTTGTAGCTTGGGAGAGTGGCTAGAACCCTGTGACAATCTGTTCACCATGGCCTTCCCTTCTTTATATTGAGTTGGTCCTCAGACATAGGAGAATAGGCTCCTAGTAAAGAAATATGCCATAAGATATACTGGGTGATACAAAGAGGCACAGGCCTTCTCTGTCCCTTTTTTAGGACCTTGCTGCTCAAAGTGTGGTCCCCAGGCCAGCAACAGTGACACCACCCAACAGCTCAGTAGAAATGTACAGTCTAGGTCTCACCATTCTAGGTCAGAATCTGCAAGATGTCTCTCTCAGTGTTCTATTGCTATGAAGAGACACCATGACCACAGCAACTCTTA
>CABHPR010156732.1:0-24352 GCA_902168415.1 Peromyscus melanophrys
TCATTTGTCAAAGAGGAACTTCGCGGCAGCGAACTTCGTTACGTTATATCTTCTGTTACTGCACACTGAGAAGGCCTGATCACCTAAGTATCATTTTCAGAGAGCAGCTTTAGAAAAACCTTTGGTTAACCTATGTCGTCGGCCCCCCACTCTCATTGGCCGGCTCTCTCTGATCTGGTACCTATTTTGGTTACCCGAACTCCACACCACTTTACAGAGTAACACTTGACCTGTGCAAGTTCTGTTTCTTTTTGCTTGGCTCTTGAACGTTACCTTTTCTTGACTCCCTTCTTTTACTTTAAATCCTTAGGTGTAAAGTGGTTTTCTCTTTCCCACCTTGTAATACGGTCCGGTGTGTTGAATCAAATTGATTAAGTAAGGCTTGATTGAGTTAAGCTTGCTTAGTAGCTCCATTGCTTAGGGAGATGTGGAAGATGCGAAAGCCTTGGTTCATGGTCTCGGAGTTGTGTCAATTGAGATATAATGCAAGTTAGGAAGTTTTTCGCAAGTAGGTGCATCGTTCTGATCTCAGGTATCTACTCACAAGGACAACTTGGATTCCTCTCAGAGTTCTGGAATGACATCAACCTGTGCATTATGGAATTTAAACAGCTTTACTCATTTGGAGTGTAAATACAGTGCTGGAGGTTTAGCTTGGGGGTAGAGTGGTTGTTTTGTATACTTGAGGTCCTTGGTTCAATTCCCCGGTACTGGGGATAAAATAAGACTGTGGAGGTGGAGAGATGGCTTATTGGGGTTCAGGCTCCTTCAAAGGACTGCAGTATCATTTGTTCCCAACACCCACATCAGGTGGTTGAACCACCTGTAACTCCAGCTTCAGGGTATGCAAAGCCTTCTCAATATTACGGACATCTGCTCATCAGTACACATACACACACTTAAACTTGAACACAAATAATCCAATAATCCACTTTGAAAGTTGTAGGAAATCTAGTAGAGTGTATTGTATCTAGGGTATTTCTCTTCTATTTCTTTTTGTAGGGCTGGAGATGTAATTGTTTTGCATGTTTGAGGTTTGTGTATGAGTGTTTTGCTTGTGTGTGTGGGTGTGTGTACATACCACCATTCTGCCTGGTGCTCATGGAGGCCAGATGGGGATTTCAGATCCCCTGGAATAGAGATAAAAAGGTTTTGAGTTGTTTGTTTGTTTGTTTGTTTGTTTGTTTCTTTCTTTCTTTCTTTCTTTTTTTTTTTTTGAGAAAGGGTTTCTCTGTGTAGCCCTGGCTGTCCTGGAACTCAGTGTAGACCAGGCTAATCTCAAACTCACAAATCTGCCTACCTCTGACTCCTGAGTTCTGGGATCAAAGGCATGTGCCATCACACCTGGCTCTCAAAAGAGTTTTCAACTGCTCTATGGGTGCTGAGAACCCAACCCTAACTTCTGAGCCATCTCTCTAGTAGTAGTTCTCTTTATTTTTTAAGACAGAGTCTCACTAGGTTGCCCATACTGGTCTGTGTGTGTGTTAGGGGTGTGTCACTCTGTACATGCTTGCCTGGGACTTACAGTTTTGCTAGTAAGTACTGTGACTATGAAATTATGGGAATTATGGGAATGATGGGACTATAGGCATGTGCCATTCTGTTGGTGCTGCAGCTCTTACCCAGAAACTTGTGCAAATACTGAGTTACGCGTGATACACTCCCATCTGGTAATTGTGGGTGTGAAGTGATGTAGTGTATATTGTCTGTTTATTGCTTCCTGCTCTGAACCCTCCGGATGATAGGCAAACACTCTACTGCAAAGGAATCCCCCCCAACCCCCTTTCCAGGTTTTGGTTTGCATTTACCTAATTAATGAGTTGAGGATCTTTTCAGGTTCACATTGGCCATTTTATTTTATTTTATTTGGTTTTTCGAGACAGGGTTTCTCTGTGTAGCTTTGCGCCTTTCCTGGATCTTGCTCTGTAGACCAGGCTGGCCTCAAACTCACAAAGATCCACCTGGCTCTGCCTCCCGAGTGCTGGGATTAAAGGCGTGCGCTACCACCACCACCTGGCTTCCTTTTTCTTTCTTTGCTTTTTTTGAGGGGTGGATGGGTGGGTTTTGACTTGGCAGTAGGATTGGAGGCAGGGTTTCTCTGTGTGACAGTTCTGTCTGGAACTTGTTTTGTAGACCAGGCTGACCTTGGAACTCAGAGAAACCGTCTTGCCTCTGCCTCCTGAGTGCTGGGATTAAAGGCTTGCACCACCACACCCAGCTTCTTTCTGTTTTTGTTTGTTTTTGAGACAAGGTCTGATTATGTAGTCTCTGCCTCTGCCTTCTGAGTTCTGGGATCAAAGACATTTGCCCCCATGGCCCACACCATTTTTTCAGTAGATGGACCTGTAGATTGTTTCTTTTTGTAATAAATTGTGTGTGCACTTGTTCACTGTATCGCAGAGGTACATTGTATCATGAGGCAATTGTCTTTAACATTTTGAGGATAAATTTTTTTCTCAGTGTTTTACAAGCAGTGTAGGAAGATTCTGATTTCTTCACTTTTTTTTACATTTGTCTGCTTTTTGTGGTTTGATTTGCATTTCCCTGATTACTAACTGGAATATCTTTTTTGTTTTGTTTTCTGAGACAAGGTTTTTCTCTGTAGCCCTGGCTGTCCTGGAACTCATTCTGTAGACCAGGCTGGCCTCAAACTAACAGATCCACCTGCCTCTGCCTCCCTAGTGCTGGGACTAAAGGCCTGCCACACCACTGCCTGGCTCATATATATATTTTTGTAGAGGAATTATTCTTAGGGTTTTGTTTTGGACAGAGTTTCATATAGCTAATGTTGGTCTCTGACTCTGGCCAAGGACGACCTTGAACTTTTTCTCCTCCTGCCTCCACCTCCCCAGCTTGTATCCTATCTGTGAGGTCCTGGGGTTCATACCACTTCATCTTCACTCTCCCCACTTTTTTTTTTGAGACAGAGTCTCACTACCTAGACCAGGAAGATGGATCACTACCTAGAGCTCCATCCTCCTGCCTCTGTCTCCAAGGAGTAAAGGCTTGTTCCACCACACTCTGCCTCCAGGACTTTTTGTATCACAGAGTAAGAACAATGGTACTAAGTACTTGGATTCCCCTTGGTGTGGGTGGATGGGTGGCTGTGGGTGAGTGAAGGTCTGAGAACAGCTTGGAGTTTGTTCTGCTGTCATGTGGGCTCTGAGGATCAGCCACTGAGCCATCTTTCCAGCCACCTTGTCTTTGGTTTGGGTTTCTTCAGACTGTGTGGCTCAAACTGTCCTTGAAATTAGAGCGTTTCTCCCTTTGCCTCTCCAGCAGGCGTGTCCCTACTGCCTACTTTTGATATGAACTTCTCACATGTATCCCTGTATGTCCTGGAACTTGGTGTGTAGACCAGGCTGCCTGGTGCTAAGATTAAAGACATTTACCACTGCACCACACTATTGCTGGTTTAGGAGGTTTTGTGTTGCAAAGCCAGTGTCTTGTCCTGCATGATTGTTACCTGTCTATCTAGCATGTCTACTCTTAAGAGACTAATCCTTCCAGGCTGCT
This sequence comes from Peromyscus melanophrys, assembly GCA_902168415.1. Classification (NCBI taxonomy): domain Eukaryota; kingdom Metazoa; phylum Chordata; class Mammalia; order Rodentia; family Cricetidae; genus Peromyscus; species Peromyscus melanophrys. Next base: position 3,517 of record CABHPR010156732.1, read on the forward strand.
GAGGGACATAGACAGTGAAAGTGCTGTCTAATCCCAGGCCACTACTCACCATTGGGAGTTTGGTTTTTTGAGACAGTCTCATTGTGTAGCCCAGTTTGACCTTGATCCTCCTGCCTCAGCCTTTTTTGGTGTTGGGATTATGACTCTACCACCTTTCTCTGGTCCCCCTCTCCCCCACAAGGGTTTCCTGGCTGTCCTAGAACTCACTCTGTAGACCAGGCTGGCATCTAACTCTCAGATCTGCCTGCTTCTGCCTCCCGAGTGCTAGAATTACAGGTATGCACCACCACCACTGGCAAAGTACATTTTTATTTTTAATTGTGAGCCTAGCCTTTAACGGCTGAGCCATCTCTCCAGCCCTCCAAGTCCATCTCTCCAGCCCTCCAAGTACATTCTTTAAAAGAAAGTTAGGACCAGGTGTGGTTATGCATGCCTTTAATCCCAGCTCTCGGGAGGCAGAGGCAGACCTGGTCTACAACGTGAGTTCCAGGACAGCCAGGGCTACACAGAGAAACCCTGTCTCAAAAACAAAAAACAAGAAAAGAAAGTTGAGGCTGGAGATGTGGCTCAGTTGGTAGAGTGCTTGCCTAGAATGCAGGAGCCCCGAGTTCTATCCCCACTGCAAAAACAGGTTGTTTGTCTATAATCCAAACACGTGGGAGGCAGAGGCAAGATTGTTGTTATAAATGTAAGATCAGGTGGTGCAGGCCAGCAGAGGCTACAGAGTGAGACCTTGTGTTTTTGTTTTGTTTTGTTTTGTTTTGTTTTTTCGAGACAGGGTTTCTCTGTAGTTTTGGAGCATGTCCTGGAACTCACTTAGTAGACCAGGCTGGCCTTGAACTCACAGATCCATCTGCCTCTGCCTCCTGAGTGTTGGGATTAAAGGTGTGCGCCACCACGACCTGGCTAGCCTGGCTTCTTAGCCTTCTTTCCATGTGCTGTCCTCTGCCCGGAATGCTTTGTCTTCCTGCAGTGAGTCCGTTCTACCTTCCCTTGCAGACTCCCAGCGGGCAACACTTTCCCTCCGGTGAGGTTTCTTCTGCTACAGTGCATCTGTTACCATAGCACTTGTTTATCGAAAGTTTCCTATTTACCAGTCTGTCATACCTGCTCTGAGCCACTTTAATGACTGGGACTTTGAATGTCTTTCATCTGAGTTATCTCTGGTCTGTCACTGTTAGTTGCACCTCTCTGTGTTTGACAGAATATGTGTATCTGTAAAGTCAGTGGCTTTGCCGCAGTGACAGGATTTGTTCATATGTAACCACACCCCTTTACTGGAGACATTGTGACAGGTCTGAAGGCCAGAAGCTGCCAACATATCTGTCAGTAGTATCACTCTGTACCGACCACCCAGACAGATCTCCCCGCACATGGCTCTTAGCCCAGTGCCACTTCCATAGCTGTCACCAGTGGGGTCTGAAAGGAAAACAAAATCTGCATAAGGGCACATGAGGCGGCTCAGCAGGTAAAGGTTCCTGCTGCCAAGACTGGCCTGAGCTCCAGGCTGGAGACCCACACTACGGTAGAGGAGGGAACAGACCTGCAAATGGTCCTCTTCATAGCATGTACACAAAATTCAAAAATGGGCTGGGCGGTGGTGGCATGCAAACCATTAATCTTAGTACTCGGGAGGAAGAAGCAGGTGGACCTCCGATCTTGAGGCCAGCCTGATCTACAGAGCAAGTTCCACGACAGCCAGGACTTCAGAGAAACCCTGTCTAGAAAAACAAAACAAAAAAGGAAAAGAAAAGAAAGACATGTGCCACCATGCCCAGCCCCCTTTGCTTTGCAAGAAATGAAATTAACCAAAGAGTTCTGTTTGAGGTGGGCATGGTGTTACATGCCTGTTAATGTCTGCACTTGGGAGACTAAAACCATGGTCCATCTTGTAAAGTGAGTATCAGTATAGAGACTGACTCGAAAAACAAACAAAAAAACAAAAAAACAAAAAGTAATTGTGTTTTTAAGGCTTGTGTGTGCTCTTCTGCTTGTACATAGGCTTAGTTTTACAGTCTCTCACTTCTTCCAAAATGCACTGGCATTGAACCCCATTCTGGTCTCATGAGCTCTTGGAAACCCCTTCAACTGCTCAAGGCTGGGATTGCAAGTGTGCCAGCCAACACACCAGTCTTTGATTGTCATTGCTAACTTAAACATCAGTTCCTTCGGAAAGTCTAAAAGTTCTTAAAGTGATAAAAGTGCAAGTACTAGAAAGTGGTGCTGGTTTGTCCTCTAGCTGAGCAGGTTCCCAATGGGAGTGAGTTGGTTAGCTGAGCATTTCCTGTTTGATTTTGAAACTCCTCTTCAGCGATCGATCAGTTTCAGCAATCTTAGGAATTAACTGCTAGTTCCCTTATCTGAGGTATTGTTACTAGCTGCCCACCTTTAGGATACTTTTCTTGACTGTGAGCTGTTTTGAACACTATTTTCTAAGAATTCAGGAACACTAAATGTGCATTGCTGTTTTGCTTACATGTCTGTCTGAGTGTCAGATCCATTAGAACTGGAATTAGACAGTTGTGAGCTGCCATGTGGGTGCTGGGAATTGAACCCAGGTTCCTCTGGAAGAGCAGCAAGTGCTGTTAACCACTGAGCCATCTCTCCAACTTAATTTCACTTCTCGTTTCAACTTGTTTGGATTTAATGCAGAATGTGGTGCATCCTATGTGTTCTGTTGGATGGGGTAAGTATGGGGGCTGTTAATAGCACTGTTAGGCTATTAATAGGCTGTTAATAGGGTTTGTGATTTGATTGTTGCATACCTCCGTTAATCTTTTTTTTAATAGAACTTTGAGCTTTTGTTTTTGAGACAAGGTCTCATCTATATACCCTCAGGCTGTCCTAGAGCTCACTTATGTAGACTGGTCTCAAACTCACAGACTGCTGGGATTAAAGGCATGTGCCACCACACCTGGCTAGAATTTTTTTGGGGGGTTTGTTTGTTTTTTTTTAATTTATTTATTTGTGCTTTATGTACATTGGCATTTTGCCTGCATGCATGTCTATGTGAGGGTGTCGGATTCCCTGGAACAGGAGTTACAGACAGTTGTGAACTGCAATGTGGGTGCTGGGAATTGAACCCCAGTCTCCTGGAAGAGCAGCCATTGATCTTGACTGCTGAGTCATATCTCCAACCCCATTTAGTGTTTTTTTTTTTTTTAAAATAAAAAGTGCTGTCTAATGCTGTGATTTTTGAATAAGATTCAGTTTAGAAGTCAGTGTGATGGCACATGCTTTTAATCCTAGCATTCAGAGGCAAGTGGAGTCTATGAATTCCAGGCCAGCCTGGTCTACCTATTTATGTAGAGAGATCTGTCAAAAAAAAAAAAGAAAGAAGAAGAAAAAGAAAAAAAGAGGTAATAAGTTCTGCTTCTGTTGGGTGCTGGGTTCCTGTCTGTAGCTGTGGTGAGAAGCTGTTAACCCCATCTCAGTAACACAAGGACTCAAGTGTACAGAGTTCCAGGACAGCCAGGGCTGCATTGAAAACCCTATCTTGCTGGGGATGGTGTTGAGGGGCGGAGGGGAAGATAGATAGACAGATAAATGAATAAATGAATAGGTGAGTAAGTAATGAATGAATAAAAACTCAATTCTCTTCCTTTTCACTTCCTGTGAATATTTTTAATTAAACTGTAATTCTTCCTTTTTTTTTTTCCTTCCTTGTAGAAGAAACTGCAGAGGAAATCCGAATTGCTTAGTTGGGATTGGTGAGCATATCTGGTTAGGAGAAATAGATGAGAATAGTTTTCATAACATTGACGATCCCAACTGTGAGAGGAGGAAGAAGGTGAGTAATTGTGGCTGGTAGGCCTTGTTTATTATTTTCAGGTCCTGTGTTTAGAAACCTGTTATAGTGGACATACATGTGCTACAGTAGTGGGAGGGGCCTGCATCCAATCCCCTGAATCCCTCCCTGCTCTAAAAAAGAAGTGGAAAGAAAAGAAAAAAATCAACACAAACTGTCAACTATTTCAGTAACCATCAAGTAATCTTCTTGATGTTAGAGAACCCATGTCCTTGTGCATTTGAATTCTTCCTTTTTAATTTGGGAATGGCTAGTTAAGCCATAATCGCCACATTATAATTGTATGAAACTATTTATTTGTGCTGGGGATCAAACCCAGGGTCAAGCACATGCTAGGCAAGCCATCTGAACTGAGCTACATCCCCAGCCCCCAACATTATGCTTTAACAACAGGTAATCATGCGGGGCAGTGGTGGCTCATGCCTTTAATCCTAGCACTTAGGAGGTAGAGGCAGGCAAATCTCTGAGTTTGAGGCCAGCCTGGTCTACAGCGTGAGTTCCAGGACAGCCAAGACTATGCAGAGAAACCCTGTCTCAAAAACAGAACAGAAACAGGCAATCACACAGTACAGCAAGCCCTTAGACAGTGGTCTTGGTTTGCATTCTGATTCTGTGTTGCTTTAACAGAGAGCATGTTTTGTTTAGAACTTAGAATGTCTTTAAAGGAGAGGTGCAAGTTACCATGATGGTTTCTCTGCTTTCCAAAGCATCTGTCTTCTGTAATTGTATACACACACACACACACACACACACACACACACACACACACTAACACACATTTAAAAATATGCGTTAATATTTCTAACAAACCCATCATGCATCAGTGAGCTCTGTTGTATTGATATTTTCCCAGTTAAAAGGGCTATTTTAAGTTCAAGATCTTTGAAATAATAGAAGGGGCCTTCCTTTCTGTCTCCCAGCTCTTCTAGAAGTCTCATTTTGACTTTGTACTAAGTGCTGGCATTTAGAAGTATAATGAAAAGCCTGAGCACACATGCTTCAGAACAGCTGTTGTAATTGTAGGTTTAGGAGACTGGAGAGGACAGTAGTGCTAGAGAGGAACAGCTTGCTGTCTGAGGCCTCTTCCCTGTGGTCAGCCGCAATGCAGTGGTGGTCAAGCAGAAAAGGCTCCCATCCAGGTTCTGCCCCACCTGCAGCTAAGGGGGTTGAGATGATCGTTCATGCCAAACCAACTGGGACAGGCTTCAAAATCTTCAGTCTGTAAAGTTATGAATAATGCTCCTTATAAATCTTTAGTTTCGTGGAGCCTAATGTTGCTGTATAACTCTGGTGTTTCTGTAGAATTCGTTTGTGGGCCTGACTAACCTGGGAGCCACCTGTTACGTCAACACCTTTCTCCAGGTGTGGTTTCTCAACTTAGAGCTTCGACAGGCGCTGTACTTGTGCCCAAGCACCTGCAGTGACTACACAATGGGAGACGGCCTCCGTGGAGGAAAAGGTCTGTAGGGCCGGGAGCAGGGGCTGCCTGCTAGGAGGGTATTGCCAGCCAAATCTCTTACAAATCCACTACAAAGGAGGCAACATGAGTTCTGGTTCCATGCCAATTGTAATGCTATAAACGTACTCGGGATTCAGAATATACACATAATCAACTAATAAGTGCATCATTTTTAAAAATTATTACTATTATTTTTTAAAGATTTGAGGGTGGTCGTGGCCCACACTCAGGAGCAGAGGCAGGCAGACCTCTGAGTTCAAGGCCAGCCTGGTCTACAAAGCAAGTTCCAGGACAGCCAGACTACACAGAGAAACCTTGTCTGGAAAAACAGAGAGAAGGAAGGGAGGAGAGGGAGAGAGAATGAATGAGAGAGTGAATGAGAGAATTTCAGATAAAAAAATGGATAAATGAAAGAAGTACCTCCCACCCTACCCCCCCCCCCCAAAAAAAAAAAAACTTTAGAAATTTGTGTTTTGGTTAGAGAGATGGCTGTTAGGATCATTCAGGTTTCCAGTACCCAAGTGGTGCTCAAAACCATTTGTAACTCCAGTTCCCAGGGTCCTGTGCCTTCTGGCCATCTTGAGCACTAAGCAATTGCAAGAGTATATACGTATATGAGCAAAAGCACTCATACATAAAATAAAAATAAAACATTTTAATTTATTGTGTGTATATGAGTGTTTTGTATACATGTATGTTTGTGCACCATGCTTGGCAATGGTAGAGGACATTGGACTCCCTGGAACTGGAGTTAACAACAGGTGGTTGTTAGCCTTCATATGGGTGCTGGGAATTGAACCCAGGTCCTAGAAGAGACAGTGCTCTTAACTCCTGAGCATCTCTCCAGTTCCATCTCATCCTTCTGTGTGTGTGTGTGTGTGTGTGTCTGTGTGTTTTGAAACGGTCTCTCTGCATAGCCCTACCTGGCTGCCCTGGAACTCACTGTGTAGAACAGGCTGGCCTCAGACTTACAGAGGAGCATTTGCCTCTGGATTGCTGGGATTAAATAAAGGTGGGCAATACCACATCTGGCCTTTTTAATTAAAAAAGTCAGCATCTACATTCTAGTAGGCTGACCCATATGCCTTGGAACTCTTGCTCTGTCTCACAAATGCAGAGATTCTGGGCATGTGTACCACCATGTCTGGCTGGGGTTAGGTAGATCTTTTTTTTTTTCTTCCTTTTTTAAAAGTGAAATTTGCATTTTCTTTCAATAGATTATGAGCCTCAGACAATTTGTGAGCATCTACAGTACTTGTTTGCTTTGCTGCAAAACAGTAACAGGCGATACATTGATCCTTCGGGATTTGTTAAAGCCTTGGGCTTGGATACTGGACAGCAGCAGGTAAGAACAGTCCAGTACTCTCCTCATATCCCTTTTACCCTTCTCATCTTCAAAGGTGCTCACATTCCTTAGTCTTTCTAGGGAAGATGAAATAGGGTGCTTGTTAAGTATAATTTTTGACTGGATGTGGTGGTAGACACCTTTAATCCCAGCACATGGGAGTCAGAAACAGACAGGTCTCTGCGTTTGCCAAGGCCAGGCTGGTCTACGTAGAGAGTTCCAGGCCAGCTAGGCCATACAGAGTGATAACCATGCTGTTCCATCCTTTGGAACTGGAATTACAGGTGGCTGTGAGCTCCTGATATGGGTACTGGGAACTGAACTTACTTGAAGAGCAACAAGAGCTTAACTGCACTGGGCAGTGGTGGCACACACCTTTAATCCCAGCACTTGGGAGGCAGAGGCAGGCGGATCTCAAGTTTGAGGCCAGCCTGGTCTACCAAGTAGTTCCAGGTCAGGCTCTAAAGCTACACAGAGAAACCTTGTCTCAATCAAACAAACAAAGAAAAAGAGCTTAACTGATGAGTGATTTCTCCAGCCCGACTATATACTCTTTTTGGTTTTTTGAGACAGGGTTTCTCTGTGGAGCTCTGGAACCTGTCCTAGAACTCTGTAGCCCAGGCTGGCCTGGAACTCACAGAGATCCGCCTGCCTCTGCCTCTCGAGTGCTGGGATTAAAGACATGTGCCGCCACCGCCACCACCACCACCACCACCACCACCACCGCCACGTGCCCTCTCTTTCTCTTTTTAAAATTGTGTTTTAATTTATGCCTGGGTGTTTGCCTGTACATATGTATATATCTATGCACTATTTGTTCCTTGTGCCTGAAGAGGGTAGAAAGCATCGAATCTTCTGGGACTGAGATAGTTGTGCTGGGCACTGAACCTGGGTCCTCTGCCAGAGCAGCCAGTGAGTGCTGTTAACTGCTAAGCTATTTCTCCAACATGTCAACTGTTTATTAAAACTGGTTGAGGGACTGATTCAGTATAGCTGTAGTCTTATTAAATGGTAAGTTGAAAATACTGGTAGTTTCTGAGTAGCATCTGTATTAGAAGTCAGGGAACTAGATATAACTTTTCTTTTCTTTGATTAATCAAACTGTAGGATGCCCAAGAGTTTTCCAAGCTCTTTATGTCGCTGTTGGAAGACACTTTGTCAAAACAGAAGAACCCAGATGTTCGGAACATTGTGCAACAGCAGTTCTGTGGGGAGTATGCCTATGTGACTGTGTGAGTATTGCAGTTTTCATGACACTACCTTTCAGTTCAGTCCCGGATTATTGCTGTGCTGGGTTATCATGGGACCTGAAGTATTTATAGCAATCCATTTCCATGGGAACATGAAAGCAGCTACCTTGCCAATTGCGGTTGAATGCTTGCAGGTCTTGAGAACTGTCTGGCTGAAGTCTTTGTGATGACTATGTAATGTGGGTGGAAATGAAAGGTAGGAAGTGGCTAGAAAACTAAATCATGTCCATGTTCTAGTCCTTAAGTGACTGATTCCCTAGTCAGCATTTATCTTTATTTTACCTGTAATTCAAATGCTATAATTTCTGTAGCAAAATAATGGAGGTATAAACACTCCCTCCCCTCTGTCTAGGATGTGTTAATAGTGACACTGGGTTGCTTCTCACTCAGATCTTAACTTTCTTTTTCATTGCAGTTGCAATCAGTGTGGCCGAGAGTCTAAGCTTTTATCAAAATTCTATGAACTGGAGTTAAACATCCAAGGCCACAAGCAGTTAACAGACTGCATCTCCGAATTCCTGAAGGTACTCACATCTCAGCATACATGGCTTCTGCTCACTGGTGGTTCCATGCTATTTTGGATGGCATTTTGATTCATGGGTGCATCCATTATTGGAGACTTTTCCATATAAAAAATACTTGCTTTTATAAAGGTCCAAAGGGAACTAAAAAGTACCAAAGCAGCCAGCATCTTAACTAATTTTTTAGGGTTTTGCATGCTCATTTGTATGTAAACTCTGTGTGTATGCTTACAGGCAGCACAGTATTTAAGGAAATCTGGTCTTTGTTATCATAAAGCTAACTTACCTTCTCATGTGATAGAATGCATTAAGTGGGAACACAGCCCCTCCCTCTGTGTTTCTGCTTTCTGTGTGTTCTGAATTCTGCAGAGATAGGCTGCTCCCTTTCCTTCCGAGTGAGGAAGGCTTCTTATCAAGCTTGACCAGGCAGACAATGTGATAGATGATCTTGGAGTACACAGTTTCCTGTCTTTAAACAGTGTCGTGTGTATGTTCTCTCTTGTACACAACAGCAACCTGAAGCCATTAATTGTGCATTGAATTTACTAATTCACTAAAGGTTTCCTGAGTGTTTACTTTGTTGTATTAAGCACCATGGTGATATTGGGCTGACAGTACTGGCCAAAACAGGCAAAATCAGCTTCAGTGGAGGTTGTAGTACAGTAGCATGGCTACCAGGGGTTCATTAAATAAGAGTAAACTTTGTAGTGGTCGACCACTGTGTGTGCTGTAGAGGAGGAGAGTGCAGGTTTGGAATGAAATGGTTACAGCAGGAGTGAGCAATACAAGAAAGCAGGAGAAGGGTGTTTGTAGGCATCTGAACACTGGAGGGCAGAGTTGCAGTGGGACAGGAAGGTGTGTGTGGCATAGTGCTTTAGCACAGGAAAAGTGACAAAAAATGAATAGCTGGATAGAGATGGCCGCAACAGAGAGGCCTGGTTTGAAGTGTAGCTTCATCAAGTGAGACTCCAGGGCCATCATAGTTGTAATCCTGCGAGAGACGGAGTGTTTAACAGGATGATTGTGGGTGCTGTCTTGAAGAGGCTGAAGGGCGAGGCTTGGGTAGAATAGGATGCAGGGCTGCCAGGACCCCGGGATAACTGGGTAGCACTGGCTAGCTGGCTTTTCTATCTTCAAAGAGTCAGTCAAACTTATGCACTGGGTATGATGGTGAAAGTCAAGGGATTTTAGGGTTTGTGGCCTGATTAGTTGGGAGAGGAATTATTTGTGAGGTGAGGACAGAGCTGAATGCTGCAGGTGGAAAGGAAAACCAGGAGTTCAAAGCCAGCTTCAGCTACGCCGGGTAAAGACTATTTTGTGTTGGATGTGACCCCCAAAAAGAGTTTGGCCTGATGGATAGCTCCATGGCAGAGAGCTTGCTTAGCATGTTGAGCGCCTTGGATTACACACACACACACACACACACACACACACACACACACACACACAGGTTGGTATTGAACATCTTTCACTTGAAGGAGAGAAATGAGGATTTGATGAAGCTTGCAAGGAGGGAAGAGGAAAGACTAGGGCCGGTTTCCCAGCCCTAGGAGCCTGAAGTGTGGAGTGATAGTGAGAAGGAGCAGGTGGTCATGCAGGAAGCTGTATGTAGGCAGAACCTGTGAGTGAGGAGGAGTGTGGCCTCCTCAGTTGGATGGGAGCTGCTGACTATTTGTGCTTTGCACTAGACCTTTCATCACATCCTGCCCAATTGGCTGTCTTCTTATTCCTGATCAGGAAGAAAAATTAGAAGGAGACAATCGATACTTCTGTGAAAACTGTCAAAGCAAACAGAATGCTACAAGGAAAATTCGACTTCTAAGCCTCCCATGCACTCTCAACTTGCAGCTGATGCGTTTTGTGTTTGACAGGTGAATATATTGTAGCAAGCAGAGAGGACGATGGTCCGATGACTCATGGAGCCTTTGGTTCTTCTGAATGCATTTCATGATGGTGCAGTAAAAATCTTAAAAGAGAGCCGGGTGGTGGTGCCACACACCTTTAATCCTAGCACTTGAGAGGCAGAGGCAGGTGAATCTGAGTTCTAGGCCAGTCTAGACTACAGAGTGAGTTCCCAGTGAGCATCCACAGGACTACACAGAAAACCTGTCTCGAAATGCACCCCCCGCCCCCCAGATAAAGAGGCCAGGTGTATATAGTTGTATAGATGAGAGCTGGAGATATAAAAGAGAATCTGTGTTTCTAAATACTATTAATTTTTTTAGCTTTTTAATTAAAAACTGTAAGTACCTGACTGAATTACCTTGATATGATCATATTTCAAATAAAATTTTTCTCTCCGTGGGAATGCATCTTTCATTTTGTAATTGAAACAAGGTGGCTCTGCATGTGGGCATACAGGCTCTGCTTCTAGAGTGGGTTGTTAGCAGAAGGGATCAGCCTTTGCCCATGTGCACCAGATTACCAGATAGAATATAGCTGCTATGGGGCTTGTAAAGGAGCTGGCAGCGTGTGTACACGGTTTTTGATGGGTTACTGTGTGTCCTCTTTATGGCAGGCAAACCGGACACAAGAAGAAGCTCAATGCCTATATCGGCTTCTCGGAGAGTCTGGATATGGAGCCATATGTGGAGCACAAAGGTACTGTTTCTATCAAGCTGTGTCTATTGTTAGCTTGAGATGAACCCGTGGCTTGCTCTCCATGCACACAGCTGCAGAGTTCCTCGATTCCCCGTTTTCAGGCTTTGCGGACAGCAGCTTTTTTGAAAGGATGTTATTTTTCATTTATTTATAAGAGTAAGCGTACTGTCCCATCGGACCCTGTTCAATCTTTTTTTTTTAATTGCCAAATATATTAACACATTGATAAAATTTCAAAACAGAAATGTGTGATTCTGCAAATACCCAGAAAGTATCCGCATAAACCACCCAAAAGAGAGAAACCTTATTAGAGCAACCTAGAGCCTGCTGGGTGCTCATCATCCCTCTCATCTTTTTCTCTTCCTTCCTCCCTCCCTTTCTTCCTTCCTTCCTTCTCTTTTTTTTCTGTGTTTTTGAGACAGGGTTTCTCTGTGTAGCCCTGGCTGTCCTGGGACTAACCATGTAGACCAGGCTGGTCTCTAACTCAGACCCATGCCTCTGCCTCCTGAGTGCTTGCTGGGATTAAAGGTGTGTGCCACTATCACCTTGCTTTACTTTTCCCCCCATTAAGCATTTTACACAAACTCACTTTCCCCAGTCTTGATATTTGAGTTTATTCTTTTTGCCTCCTGGGAGAGGGCCAGGCAAATGATAACATATAATTAACCCTGCTGTGCTGCTGCTCTAGGTGGGGAGGGTGGCTGGAGAAAACACCATCCCAGGTGTCTCTCAAAGTAGGTTTCTGACAACACACAAAGCAGTCTAATTGGACCTCATGAACTTTATCTGGATTGTCTAGTCTGTTTATGCTTGATATGATTACTGATTTATTCCTCTAATTCAGACTTAGTGTAACACAGTCCAGCCCTTTTTAAATGAACTATTTTGATTAGGATATAAATTATTTGGTTAGGATATTAATGGGTTATGTAACTTTGTCATATTTAATTCTCAGTCATTCCCCTCCTCCACTGTCCTCCCTATACCCTGCATCCTACTTATGTATGTGTTATATATACAGTATTCTGCCTGCATGTGTCCCTGTAGGCCAGAAGAGGGCGCCAGATCTCATTACAGGTGGTTGTGAGCCACCATGTGGTTGCTGGGAATTGAACTCAGGACCTCTGGGGGAGCAGTCGGTGTTCTTAACCTCTGAGCCATCTCTCCAGCCCCCTTGCATCCTACTCTTAACTGGTTCCTTTTCTTCCTAGCTAGTCACACTTCTGCTTTCCTACATATAACCTCTGAGCCATCTCTCCAGCCCCCTCTTTATTACCCTCTCTTACATCCATTTTGTAGTTCTGTACTTCATTGGCATTTTCAAGCTCCTAGTTTCTCTAAGGTTGCACGATTAGTTACTTTAGAGCCGTGACCTATGACTTAGTGACTTTAGAGCAGTATGGGATGATGCCACTGTCTCTTCTAACCCTGCTATCTTGGACATGCTAGCTTCTGTTTGTCAAAAATGATCTGCCAGGAGATTTTCCTGGAGTGGGACAAATGCAGCTTGCTCCATAAGACCCTTAGGTTTATTTCTGGGACACTTGCCTACTTAGATGTCACCAGAGTGTAGGGCTTGAGGATCACCCAGATTTAGGAAATTGTGGTCCATCTGTGGCCGTGAAGTTTCTTCCACTTTTTTTTCTGCTGCTCTGGAAGGCTAGGGAACTGTCTCTCCTTTTAAAAGGCCACACTTTCCAATCCTTTCCAAATAGTTTCTCTTAAGTGGGGACTAAACATTTAAATGTCTTGAGCCTAAGGGGGCCATTTTCATTCAAACCACCACAGCTGATAATTTTCATATCTGTTTGTTGTGGCAGGATAATTAATTCACTTGTGTTATTTAGTGAACTTAATTCTGGTTTTAAAGAAAACATGGGATATTTATATGTAAAGTGGAATACATTTTGGCTCCAAAGAAATTCTGTCATTTGTGACAAGGATAAATATGAATAACAAGACCTGAAAGTATAATAAGCTTGGGTATAGAACGAAAAATCCTTAATGTGGAGCTCATATAAGTAGATATGAACTGGGGAGCTTATCTTACAACGATGCAGCTCAAGGGATAAAATTTGAAGATCTGTTACATGATGTGGTGGACTGAAATTAACCTTTCCAAGCCAGGCTGTGGTGGCGCACACCTTCAATCCTATCACTCAGTAGGCAGAGGCAGGTGAATCCTGGAGTTCAAGACCACCATGATCTACAGAGCTAGTTCCAGGACAGCAAGGCCTATACAGAGAAACCCTGTCTCCAAAACAAACAAACAAACAAACAAACAAACAAAAAACCAAAAAACACACACACAAACAAAAACAACAGTTCCTTGTGTTTTCTGGGAAGATTTGAAGAGTAGGAAGATTGATACCATTGGTAACAAATCATCTGCTGGCCTTGCCCTGATTAGCTGCATTGCATTCATGTGCTGTTTAGTTCTGAGTTCTTAGTTCTTGCCACTTGAGCAGTAATTTAAGACATATACTGTCTGGCCGTGTCAAAGGACAGTTTTTTGTTTTCTACCTTGTTGAGTGGAGTCTGTCTTGTTTCCACTATGCTTTTTATTCCAAGGCTAGCTGGCCTGAAAGCTTCCAGCCAGTTCTATCTCCTTGCCTTCCATTCTACCTCAGGAGCTCTGGGAGTCTCTCCCTGGCCCAATTCAGAAATATTTGTGTCGCTCCTCTAGTATTTTTATCTTAACCCACAGTTTTCACCCACATGTTAATCTTTATTAATGTCCTCCTCACTAAATGTTACGTGTGCGGGGATTTTGTTCCTTAAGTCAACTGCTATTTTCTCCTAGTCTAAAAACAAGGTCCAACATGTTCATTGATTCAGTGATAGACTGTTTTTAAGGGTATTACAGCAGTGTAATAAAGTTGGGTGTGAAGTTGTTTTTAAAGCAATATTGTTTGTAAAAGCTTCCAAATCTTACTAGTTTAAATATCTATAGACATGAGAATTGTTCCACATATTGTGGTGATAAATTATGCTTAGTTATTGTAAGTTTTTTTTTCTTTAAGAATTTTTGTTTTTAATATGCATGAATGTTTGTGTGTGTGTGTGTGCACATTCCTTGTGCTTGCAAATTCAGAAGAGGGAGGGCATTAGATCCAGTATTGATGGTTGTGAGCCTCCCTGATGGATGCTGAAATTGTCGGGTATTTTTTGATTGTTTTTTGTTTTAAATTTTATTTTAATTTTATGTATCTCGATTGTTTTGTCTTCATGTGCATGCCTAACCTTATTTTTCTTCTTTTGAAATATGGTTTCAATATTTAGTCCAAGCTAGTTTGGAATTTACAGAGATCCTCCTACCTTTGCCTTCCAAGTGTTAGGATTAAAGACATACATCACCAGCACACCTAGCTACTTTTTCCAAACTAGAAGTTGTTTTTTTTTTTTTTTTAATTTATTATTATTATTATTAAAGACAGGGTTTCTCTGTGTAGCTTTGGAGCCTGTCCTGAAACTCACAGAGATCCACCTGCCTCAGCTTCCTGAGTGCGGCACCATTGCCCAGCTTCAGAAGGTTTTATTGAACTGGGCTTGGAGGTACACATCTTTTATCCCAAAACACAGGAGCAGAGGCAGGTATGTATATCTCTGAGTTTGAGTCCAGCCTGGTGGTCTACATAGCTGAGTTCCAGGCCAGACAAGAATACATGGGGAGATCTTGATGCCTCAAAAAATAAAAGACTCTTTTTGTTTTGAGGCATGCCTTACATACATTCCAGCCTTGCCTGAACTGTACTAAATAGCTCACACTGTCCTCTAACTTGTGGTAATCCTCCTGCTTCAGCCTCCCTTGTTTCAGTTGCCAATACTATACAAAGAAAGAAAAGTCACCATATTTTATAAACATCTTTTTATCTTAGGTCGTTTTTTGCCCATTGAGTAGTTTAGCTGTGTATAGCCCACAATAGCCGTGGATTTGTTGATCCTCTTACCTCAGTCTCTGGGATGCTGGCTTGTAGGGGTGCAGCCACTATGCCCAGCTCTTAGGTGTTACATTTTGTATTGTATACATAAAGAATTACAGTGTTATTAGTTTATGCTCAAGCTATAAGGAATGCTGTCCTGGAAAGTTATTCTTTTCTACTTGCAGGTGGGCCGTTTGTGTATGAACTCAGTGCGGTCCTCATCCACAGAGGAGTGAGTGCTTATTCTGGCCACTACATTGCCCACGTGAAAGATCCTCAGTCTGGAGAATGGTACAAGTTCAATGATGAGGACATAGAGAAGATGGAGGGGAAGAAATTACAACTGGGGATTGAGGAAGATCTAGGTAAAACCTTTAAGTTGTGAGTGCCCTTTTCAAATATAAATTTTGTTGTTGTGGTTGTTGACTTGAGACAGGGTCTCACTGTTTAGCTCTGGCTGTCCTGGAACTCCCCATGTAGACCAGCCTGGCCTTGAACTCATAGAGATTTGCCTGCTTCTGCTTCCTGAGTGCTGGATTAAAAGCGTGTGCCACCATGCCTGGCTTAAAATAAAACATTCATTCATTCATTCATTCATTCATTCATTCATTTACTTACTTATTTATTTATTCCTGGCAATGTTTGATGCTGTCATGGCCCAAGATTGTTAATTGTTATTGAGGATATTAACACCACTAGGCATCTTTTGTTAGCAGTTCCTGCTTCAAGAAAAACTAAGCATATTTTGCCCCAGAGATGGCTGTGCCAGGAAAGTATGAAGGCGAAGTGATCGGTATCAGTTACAGGGTTTATTCCCTGTGCCAGGGAACTGGAGTTGTGCTAAAAAGGATAGTTATTGGATCTTAGAGGAAGGTGTGTCATCTTCTTCCCCGTTGAGAAGTTAATAATTGTGGCAGAAAACCGTGTCTGAGACACAGTCTCGTGACAGCCCTCGTCGCCTCAGCTGTCATCTTTAGTTTTGTTCCCCAGTGAGTGGCCAGGTCTGATGGGAGCCAGTGATCTTCTCCACTTTCCCCCGGGATCTGAGAGAGTTTTTATTATGTTTAGTATTTTGAGACACGCCCAGGTTGGCCTTGAACTCTCCACTTGCGGTGGTCCTGCCCCTTGGTTCCCCGGTCACAACACTGCAGGGCTTACCCCTGTACACCAGCACACCTGGCTCACAGCCGAGGTGCCAAGATGCCCAGCGGAGGAGGAGCACTGGCACTTAGGCCTTGCTGGCTGTGAGTCTCTAAGTCCCATTTCATTTAGAGACTTTGTTACTTTTCTTGTCACTGTCCCAATACTTGACACAGAAAACTGTGGAGAGCAAAGCTCACGTTTCAGGGCATTGTGAAGCTTCATGGCCGGGAAGGTCTGAGCAAGCAGCTCAGCCCTTGGGGCCTGGGGCATGTGGCTATCCATCCAAGGTGACCTTTGCAGTAGAGTGAGGAGCAGCCCTAGCCGCACTTTCTACCCGCCAGCCCCCACTCTCCCATCCTAAGCTCGCACACCTGCTCCACGTCCTGCCAGCATCTGGGGAGTAAGTGGTCAAAACAGTGTGGTGGGCATTTTACATCCAAGCTGGACTGAGGTGACCCTTAGGTTCCCAGTTCTTACTATATAGTGTGCTTTTTTTTTTGGTTTTTCGAGACAGGGTTTCTCTGTGTAGCTTTGCACCTCTCCTGGGACTCACTTGGTAGCCCAGGCTGGACTCGAACTCACAGAGATCCGCCTGGCTCTGCCTCCCGAGTGCTGGGATTAAAGGCGTGCGCCACCACCGCCCGGCTATATAGTGTTTTTTTTTATGGGAACAATGTTACCACCAACTTTATTTTATTGTACTTTTCTTAAGATAAACCTTAGATTGTAAATAATTGTGTTTTCATTTTGAGTGTTTATGGCAGTGGTCTACATTGTAAAAATGGAACTGTAAGATTTAAAGCATTTTAAGAAAGTTATGTTAGGTCTACTGTCCATTTTATACAACTTTAAAAGAGGTTAAGAGAGTCTTTTGTTTACCAGTATTCTGTTCTGATACTTCAATAAATTTTTCAGTTGGGTTTTTTTTGTTTTGTTTTGTTTTTTGTTTTTGTTTGGTTTTTCAAGATAGGGTTTTTCTCTGTATATCCCTGGCTGTCCTGGAACTTGCTCTGAGGAGCAGACTGGTCTTGAACTCACAGAATCCTCCTGCCTCTTGTGTGCTGGGATCAAAGCCATGCGCCACCACTGCCAGGTGACCTCAAACATCCCTTACCTCAGCCTTCCAAGCTCTGATATTACTTCCGAGTGCTGGGATTAAAGGCGTGCGCCACCAACGCCCGGCCTTTTTTTTTTTTTTTTTTTTTTTTTTTAAAGAGCTGAAGATCAAACCCAGGGCCTTGTGATTGCTAGGCAAGCGCTCTACCACTGAGCTAAATTCACAACCCCTCTTTTTCCTTTTTATTTATTTATTTATTTATTGTGTGTGTGTGTGTGTGTGTGTGTGTGTGTGTGTGTGTGTGTGTGTGTGTGTATGTATGTAGTTTTTTGAGACAGGATTTCTCTGTGTAGCCTTGGCTGTCCTGGAACTTGCTCTGTAGACCAGGCTGACCTCCAACTCAGAGATCTACCTGCCTCTGCCTCCAAGTGCTGGGATTAAAGGTGTGTGCCACCATGCCTGGCCCATTGTCTAATTAAAAAAAAGATTTATTTTTATTTTAATATATATGGGTGGAGCACTTGAGTGCCTGATACCTATGGAAGCCAAAAGAGGATGTTAGATCACTTGGAGTTGGAGTTACAGATGGTTGTAAGCCTCCATATGGGAATTTAACCCAAGTCTGCAAAAACAGCCAGTGCTCTTAACCACTTAGCCATCTCTCCAGCTCTAATCACCCTAGTTTTTTTTTATTTCCACTTCTTTTTTTTCTTTTTTCTTTTTGACTTTATTTATTTTTTAAATTACATTCATGATATTCATTAATTACACTCATGATATTAATCATATTTGTGGTATTCATAGATTACATTCACAGTATTCATTCAATTATATATATAATATATATATATTTTAATTTTAAATGCTGAATGTCATTTATTTAAGGGGGGAAGAGGTCTTAAATACAGGCTTACAGCACAATGGGAGGATCCCGGAGGGTAAAAGTTCGCTACTGATGTTTTACAATCTTGCTTCTAATCTGTTAACGCCCATTATTCAGGGTACCAGGCAAGGAATTTAAGCATTCAGGAGGGTGGAACCTGGCAGGGAATTAGCATAGGGAGAATATCAAGGTCAAGGTCCGCAAGCAAGGCAACAGTTACCCAAAACGGGGGCCAGGGCCCTACAGGTCCCCCTTTTATTAAAAAATGAGCTTCTGACTTGGGTTGCGTGGGACATCAGCAGGTCACCTCATCCGTCACGGAGACACCTGCCCAGGCCACACAGGTGCTCTGTCTTAGGTTGGTGAGTGCCCCTGAGGCGTTACCCGTCTCTGAATACTCATTTTCATACAGGCTCAATCGTGTGTGAGCTGCAGAGTTAATTGCTGCCAAAGATCTCAAAGTGGCACTGGGCTTGCAATCTGTGTGTTCAACACAGAAAAGACCAACAGGGGTCCTATCTCACCCATAGCCAGTAGGCTAAAGGCAACTGAGCCATTCCCTTCCTTAACGAGCCTTACTGGAACTTTAAATAGGCAATCATAGGCTTCCAACTTTCCTTAGGTTTCCCAGATTGGCCCCTGAGTGTAGTTATGTATCCCATACTCAGCCATAGAACTTCGTCCTCAGGGGGGCATATTTTCATCTTTAAAAAATGGAGTGATAAAGCCAGACAGGGTGACACATACCTGTTATTCCAGCATTCTAGCAGTGAGGCAGAAGGGCCACAAGTTTGAGACCAACCTTGACTGCAGTACAGCTCTGCCTCAAAACATAAAGTAGTGTGACTGTTTTACATACCTTCACAGTGAGAAGATGGCCCAGGGCTAAAGGAGCCTGCAGGCAATTTTCATTACCTGAGTTCTATCTATCCCTAGAGCTCACGTGGTAGAAGACTGCCAAAAGTCCTGACAGTACTCAGGCACACACAGAGGCACAGAATAAACTAGTGTGAAAGAATTCCTATCTAAGGAACCACTACATTTGTATGGCATTTCAATCTTTTACATCTTGGGTATATACTTTAGACATTTATTTTATTTTCTGTGTATGAATATTTTGTCTGTATGTTTGTGTATTATGGGCCTATAGTGATGCCCCCCCTGAGTTGTACTAGGGCATTTGAATCCCCTGGGACTAGAGAGAGTTACAGGTGGTTGTGAGCCACCATGTGGATCCTGGGGATTGAACCCTGGTCCTCTGGAAGAATAGCCAGTACTGATAGCTGCTAAGCTATTGCTTTAGTCCCTAGACATATTTTTAAAGGATTTTTATTTTTATTCATTTTATTGTTTGTTTTTCCAAGACAGGGTTTCTCTGTGTTGTTTTGGCCCTGTCCTGGATCTCGCTCTGTAGACCAGGCTGGCCTTGAACTCACAGAGATCTGCCTGGCTCTGCTTCCCAAGTTCTTGGATTAAAGGCGTGTGCCACCACCGCCTGGCGGTTTTTATTTTTAATGTGTGAGTATTGTTCCTATCTATAAGTGCACCACAGGCTTCTGGTGCCCATGGAGGTGTGAAGAGGTTGTCTTATTCTCAGAGGCCAGAAGAGTGGCAGAACTGAAAGCAGACTTACATTTGGTTATGAGCCACCACTTGGGTGCTGGGAACTGGAAACTCTGTTCCTCTACAAGAGCACCCAGTGCTCCTAACTGCTGAGCCAGCTCTCTGCTCCTAGAAATCGTGTGTGTGCACAGAAGTCAGGTCAATCTTTGGTTCCTTGGGCACCATCCATTTTGTGTTTCTGAGACAGGGTCTTTAAATAGCTTTGAGTTTGTTTGGAGCCAGTAATTCCCAGGGATCTGCCTATCTCCACTGCCTGAGTACTGAGGTTTTAAGTATGTGCCACGGCACGCAGCTCTTTAAATGTGGGTTTGGGGGATACTTATGCAGTGAGTTCTTTATTCAGTGAGTCATATACCCCCTCCCCAGACCATGTGGTTAAGTTGTCTTAATTTCTTTATCCCAGCAGAGCCTTCTAAATCCCAGACCCGCAAACCTAAGTGTGGCAAAGGAACTCACTGTTCTCGAAATGCATACATGTTGGTTTATAGACTGCAAACGCAGGAAAAGAACCACACAATGGTTCAAGTCCCAGGTAATCACTTTTCCTGAATTGCTCCTGGAAATGCTATAGAAGTCTGTACTCCCAGGTTTATTAATGACCACCACCAGCTTACACAAATTGTGACAGGTCTGTTGAGTATGGTAAATGTTAATGAACGTAAGTGCTGGTCACAAATGAACAATTATTGCGCTTTTGGAGTGACTAGGCCTTAGGACTATTCTGTTACCCCAACTCCAAAAAGAGGAAGAAGCAATTTTCAATAATGTTAAATAAAAGGTAACCTAGATTGACGTTTGGTTTTTATTTCAACTTGTAGAGCCAAAGCAACTGGTTTACCTGGCATGTCCCATGTACTGTAGTATAGAACCATTTGATGCTTCTGGGCAGTCTGGGGGGGGGGATCACCTGGTTTCATTACACCTTCAGTTTCCCTGTAGAAGTTTCCATTCATTTATCTCCAGATGATAATGTGCACATCAGTGTAGTCTCTGTCTTTGGAAAAGAGGATAAGGTTGGTTTTTGTGTTTCTCTTTTGGATAGCCTTTCTTCAAGAGCTGGTAGATCGGGATAATTCCAAGTTTGAGGAGTGGTGTGTTGAAATGGCCGAGATGCGCAGGCAGAGTGTGGACAAAGGCAGAGCGAAACACGAGGAGGTGAAGGAGCTGTACCAAAGGTTGCCTGCTGGAACTGGTCTGTGAGATATTCCAGGACAACACTATTG
>CABHPR010156733.1:0-10580 GCA_902168415.1 Peromyscus melanophrys
ATGAAAACAATATGAAATGCCACTGATTCTTTAACAGTGGTTTCAGAAAAAAATCTAAAACTATTCTAATTAAAAAGACAGGATTAAAAATATATAATGGGATTAAAAAGAAAGCTTAAGGAACTTATCAAGATATTTTTATATGAAAATAAAACAATAAAATCATATTTCTGTAAATGATTTTCCTTTCTTCTTTTCAACACTTTCCTTTAAAAATTCTAATATGTATTGAAAGAAATTTATGCTGTATACTAGCCAAAAATATATATTTCATAAACAATGAATGAATTAAATGTATTTTTATACTATGATTCTTTTTCTCCTAACTAAAGCACAAAATAAATGAAACTCAAAGCTGTATAACAGGATCTGCAGTCTGTATGAACACAGTGTACTGATTTTACCTTTCAGGGACATTCAAATATATTAATTTTTTATAAAATATTAACTTTTCTTCTTATTCATAAAGGTACCTAAAAGGAATTTTGCCTGCTTCACTAACATTAATAATAAACTCAAAGAGTCCTTCTTCCTACTCTAAATTATCTTCCATCAACTTGTTTGCCCCTCAGGAAAGGTAATTACATGTTCAAGTTGGGAAAAAGAGAAAAATCCTTTAAATTTTATTTTTTCACATCGGGCATAGATAGAGAAAAATAGTGCTAGCAACCTGTGAATGCTCAAAAAACAAACAGAAACACACAATCATATTTTATATTCCAAATGGTTTGCTCACAAATTCTGACTAGAAAACTTATACTTTTTTCCAGGAACAAATTACTTATGACATCTGATAAATGTGATAACAAATAATATGATAGTCAGGACCTATCAGAAGGCTTGTACTTTGTTTAAAGTAGAATTGCGTATTTTAAGAATATAATGTGACGGCGTCCCAGCCTAAAAAGCTGGTGGGTCCTCTGTGCGTCCCTCTCTTTCCTTTCCGCTCCTTCCTTCCGTCTGTCCTCCCCCCTTTCTCTCTTTCCCCTCCCAATAAAGCTCTAAAAATTTAACCATGGCCTATGACTCTCCTCCAGCACTCTCCTCCATCACCATGGTTGGGCAGCGGCCAGCCACGAGGAGCAGCACCACAGCGTAACCAACAAAATGTCTCTGCCAGTATTTTGGAACTCAGAATGATGAAGTGGACAGCAGTAATTAGAAACAACCTTCTGAATCTGGATAAGTCCTGCATTACACCAAGTCATACAATGCCCATCCTGAGATGTAGAACACCATAGATGGAATTAAGATACGCAGCTAGTGGGACAGACTGTGAGATTACCATGCATTAATAGTTTCCTAGGAGTCATGAAAAAGCCAAAACCCACTAGAAGAATCTATATGTTTATTTAGTTATATTCAGACATGTTCCATGAATTTAAGAATAGGGAACAGAATAGGAAAAGCTATGGCAAAAATATATTGGAAGAGGTAGATTTCTAAAAATATTTTCCTGCTTTGCTAAGATATTTTCTATCTTCTGTCTACATACACATGCATAACCATGCTTGCATATTGCAGTAAATATGTGTGACATATTTTCCAAAATATGCAAAAACAGGTTTTCAGTATGAACTTAGTTCATATTGAAGTTTCTTTCTGCAAATATTGATTTAACGTGTGTAAATCATTTTGAATAATATATCTAATAAGTACAGAGACAAAGGCACTGATACAGTTAAGCATACCTTAAAGAACCAAATGTAGTGACTGATAGTGGGAATTAACACACTCCACACCTTAAAAGGAATAAGAGAGAGTTTTTTCTGGAGCCATTTTGAGTGACCATAGCCCAGGAACACGGATTTAGGTTTTCCAAAATTCTATGTTCCAATGTGAAAGCAGTTTCAGAAAACTGTATAATTTTACAGAACAAAAAGGTCATAAATCAAGGCAAGTTAAAAATATACTAGTGATTACACCAGAGAGGTGGCTGAAGCAGCTAAGGACTACGTTTTGACTACAGCAACAATCTTAAAGAGCTGAGGCCAGCCCTGTTTGCAGCCTCAGTCTGTTAAGACAATTACAAGAATTTAATCCTGCTAAAATATTCCAGGAATGCTGACCACTACAGCCTTGTTTTTTTGTCCTGTTCCAGAAATGTGTAACTGCTTATTTGACTTCTGTAAACTTGTTTAACCACTGCTTGCAAAAGGCCTGCATGTTATCTCTGGCCTGCGGAAGTGCAGGTATGCAGGAATAAAGTAATAGTGGCTTTTGCTTCTAAAAACCCCTCCCAATTTCAGTCAGAGCCACGGTCTTGAATCTGACCAAGGAGTCATGGTCAACAGCAGCTTTAATAAAATTTGGCTGACTGGTGGTCTACCCGGTGATCTCAAACTCCTCAACATGATTACAGCAATATAGGGGAAGCTTTTCTATAGACCTCAGATGTTATCTGATGACTTTTGTGTTGTTGGAAGCTGTCTACTAAGTTAGTAAATTTCAAAGAGTTTTTATTTATTAGTCACCAGATGCCAGGGCTGACAAAGCAGTAGGCAATGAATGGTTATTCAGAGGCTAAAGTTTGCCTGAGATAAGGTAATTAGAATTTGGACCTGCTGCAACATGCCATTCCCTCTTTATTACTACAATTTTAATGTTTTTGCAGACACAGCTTATTTCAAGTTCTTTTTCACAGTATTTATTTTTCCCCTCACATATCAGGTATTTGGTGTTATATGTATAAGCTCATATTGAAAACTGTATAAGCTCATATTGAAAACTGTTCAATATAAACTAAGTTCATACTGAAGAACTGTTTGGGCATATTTTGGGATACCTGATAGGAAAGATAACTAAAAATATATTATTAAGTGATCAAAAATATATGAATTGCTTTTGCTAAGTAAACATAAAATGTAAAATCAAAAAATAAGTTTCATGATGGATCTTTGTGTGGACATATTGTTAGTCCCATAGGACATACAGGAAACTTTCAACTATGTGAAAATATAACCAAAAAACACAGAACACAGAAAACTCATGCACTCAAAGCAGAGCAGTCAGAAATAAAACATGTGGTGGGTGACCACCATGCACTCATACACTCAAAAGAGCCTGAACCTTTCTTTCTCAGCTCCAAGGTTGCAACAAAACTTACAACACACGTGAAAACACAGGCCCATCTGTACACACAAAACAGACAACACTTTCTGCACGAAACAGACAAAACTTTCTAACCAACCAGAAGCAGGCAGGCAAGCAACATGTCACTATTTGCCCTAAAAGGGAGAATATTGGGGTCTGGTTAACCCCCTCCACATTCAAGATTGGAACCCCCACAGAACAACCAGACTATGATTCACTAGGAGGCCCCTGTAGATGCTTGCTGCTTTTCTCAGCATGGCAGTTCACTCTGAAAGTCTATAAAACTGAAGGCAGCCTCAGAGCCTTGGAACATCTCAAGTCACCTGCTTCCTGAGATAGCCCCTCAGTCCTGGAGTTCTGGAGAGAAAGTCCACCTTTAGAATTTGGGTAAGTGTCCTTAATCTCACTAGGGTCTCCAGAAAATGTTAATCCCACCAGTCAAGAATAAGACCACTGCCACAATTTTTGAGCCAAATTTGAAGCAAGCTTTACTTAAATGCTTGCCAGGATGATGGACTCTGGGCTAGTCCATTCTGGGGTTCCCAGAAAATGGTGAAAATGAGTCACATTTTGCAGAGGCTTACAAAGGAAAACCCACAAAGTTACATATTTACCACCAGGTCAAATTAGAGGCAAGCATATATCCCAATGTATTTCCTGCCTGCGAACCTCCCATCTACATATGATCAAGCACATCCCCTGCAGCTGGATCAATCAAACTTGTTTAGGGAAGTGGAAGCATGCGACTTTTTTTTTTTGAACAATAGCCTCCAGCATCTCAGAAAATATCTGTCCTTGGGCAAGGGTCATACAGGCCAGAGGCATTTTTGTTTTACGGATCTCTTAGGCACAGAAATTAAAAAGTAAAACATAACATTGACTCTCACAATACTTTTGTTTTGGTCCCTTTAAATTTGTACTTATATTGACAATGTTGAGATGACTTTCACAGGTTCTTAGTCTTGTTGACATGATGAGCTCAGATGGCAGCTAGAAGACAGATAACGATCTATAAGACAAAGCAGTCCTTTATTAGGGCCTGGAGGTCCTACTACCTACTGCCTCTCCTAAAGCAGTTCTGGAGACAGCAAGTGATAGAGGAGATAGTTTTATTTAAGTCTGCTTTGGGGAAATAGGGTAGAGACAATAAGCCTCACAGAAAGGTAGTCCTCAGTTTTGAATGGGAACGTGCTCTTAAGGGCTTTGGGAGGCAGTAGATGAAAATTTCTCATGTTTAGATAAGTTCATTGGTCTCTAGTGGAAGTTGTTTAAAGGGAAGAGACTTGTTTGATTCATCTAAAGTGTTTCAGGCCTGGAAAATGACTGCATCCTATCATCCTATCAACACACACTAATAGGTAAAGAAGGTATCTCTTGGAAGTTAGCATACTAACTGAGGAAAGATCAGTTAACAGGTGAATAAAGGTGATAGGTGATCTAATAAGTAAGCAAGCTTGGCAGGAGTTTGCTTGCTTTGCCTGTCAATGCTTAGCTGAGGAAAGATGCTTGCTTCCAGATAAAGCATAACTCCTTTATAAACGTATTGTTGTTTGTTTGTTTATTTTTCTTGTCTTCTATAATTTTAGTTTGCTTTGCTACAATAAAATGTATAAAAATGCCAAGTGTCAGGACAGGCATTGAGATTTTGGACAGTATCTGCTTTCCAATAACAATTCTTTCTGAAGTTATTTTTTTTAAGTTAGAGTTATAGAGTCAGACAATCTCAACAGTAAAGATATGCCAAATAACTAATTGGAGGGAGGAAGCAATGTTAAGAAGAAAATATCTTTAGGACAAATTGGCATTTCATATCTCCACCTAGCACCAGAGAAAACTCAGATTACACTTTCAGGCTGCCTAGAAGGTGGCAGATATCCATGCTATCAAACTTGGGGGTCACACATCTCTCCCCTAAATCAGTCTGGCCACTTGCCCTCAATAAATCAATTAAAAAAGACATACTAAAAGTGGAAAACAGAAAAATGAGATTTATTCAATATGACCACATTGGGAGGAAAAACAGAGATTCAGGATGCTACAAAGTCTCAGGGTCCTGGAGTTTGGTCAAAGTTTGAATAGAGGACCAAGTATATGTACATCTCAGCAGTCCTGGTTAGGTGTGGTCCCAGCCATCATTCACCTATTATTGAACTTCAGTCTTAACCTGTAAGGTGGTATGACAAGTTGTTAGAACTGTGTAAAATCTCTCTCAAGGACACAAATTGCGCTCCCTGACTGGTTCATTTTCCTTCTCACAGAATGAGAGTCCTGGAGAAATTCCATATCTTTGGGGGCCATTGTTTTGATAGTCTGGTAGTCAGATTGAGAGATACAGGTATCTCTTTAGAATATCTTCATTTCTTCCAGGTCTGTTACATTCAGACTGAGCACACTTAACAAAAGCAGCACACCATCTTACAAAACAAAAAGAGAATTCTGCTGGGAAGAAAAATGTCAAGGAGATGCTCCTTGCAAACTACAATGACAATGGTTTAGGTTTCAAAACAACTAAAGAGGTCACTGGGGGTATCTACACAGAAAAAGAAATGTCCTTCTATTGGTAATGTGTTCATTTAAAGGTGGAACCTGTCCAGTAACTATGATGAAAATTTAGAGGACCACTGTCATCCAGAGGAACTATCTCCACTACATTTGAAAGTACGATAGCTTAGAGAAATGCCACATGAACATATCTGTACACTTATCCCCCTACTTCAGGGATGTATAGATACGGGACATCCTCAGTATGGTTGAGCACAGACACCTGAGCAAAACAATACTTCAATGTGCTGAAGGTGTTGATGCAAAAAGCATAGCTCTCATTTTAAATTAAATAAGATTTTATTCTGGAGCCATTTTATGTGACCATGGCCAAGCAACGTAGGTTTATGTTGCTCCAAATTCCATCTTCCAACGTAGAATAGTTTCATGAAGTTTTATGGTTTTGCATAATAAATAAATTCCCAAATCAAGGCCAGTTTGAGGTACATTGATGGGTACAACTGAAAAGCAGATACAGCAAAGTAAAAGAAGCTTTTCTATGAACCACAGATGCCACCTGATGACAATCTTAGCTTTTGCATTCATGGAAGCTAGTAGTTAGTCTGCTAAGTTAATACATTCCAAAATGTTTTCATTAGCCATAAGATGTTAATTCAGACACGGATGTAGGCAAGAGATGACTATTCGGGGGGCTAAAGCTAGCCCAGGATAAGGTAACCAATTTATGGACGAGCAACACTGGAAACTCTCTGCAGTGCTGCAGTGCTAATCAGCCCATCGGTGTACAGACATAGCTTCTTTCCAGGAAGTCTCCTTTCAAAGCTCACCAGAGCTTTCTGTGCCCAAAACAGAGAAGTTCTGACAGGATGTCAGCTGGCTCAACAAGACATAAAAAAAAAAAAGTTTTTAAACACAACAATAACAAAAACCTCAAACTACAGATACTTCTCCATTAGTATGTATTATTCAGAAAAGTGAGAGCTGGGATCCAAAGGTAATTAAGAGAGAGCAGGAGTTAGATTCCCAAGTAGGCAGACAGATAGATAGAGAGGTCATGGTTAGGTAATAAAGGTGGCAAACTTCCAAGATGGTTGACATCTTCCTCCCCCTTCTGACCTGAGACAAAAGCCTGACATCTTGAAACAAGGTCTTGTAGGCTTTTTGTCATCCCACCAGCAGGCCCTCTGGAGACTGCTTCAACATATTCAAGTCCAGATCAGGACACGTTACACAACAGTTGGGGACCAATCGACCACCCTATGTTTCTTCAAACTGACCAACCCAAAATTAGGGGGAGAAAAACTCTTCAGAGAAGGGACTTTCAGAGAAGGAGCTTCAGAGAAGGTACGTTCAAGAAAGGATTCTTGAAAAGGGATCAGAATGTTTGGCTTCTTCAGTCCCCCACCCCCACCTGCCTGCTTTTCAGAGGGTCTTTCTTTCTGTGTTTCTGCTGCCTGTGTGTATTTGTTTAACCTCAAGAAATAACTTTCTTCAATTGCAGGCTCTGTCTGCTATTGTGTGCTGTATTTAAGGTTTTTCCACTGCTCCCTATAGGGCTCAAGATTTTTCTGCCTTTTAATTCTTTAATTGGCAGAGAAAGTGAACCCAATCAAGACCCTCTATAGTGTCTCAATTAAAACAGAGAGGTCAACCCTCAATGGCTTCTAAGGTTAATGGATGTCTCCTGTCTAAATTGAAAGAGTTTGATGGAAATATGCACAGTAAAATAATTAAGAGGAAAACAGTATCATTCACAAAAGGTAAATTTAGTTTTAGAGTTTATGTTCATTAAATTATTAAGCTCAATATTTATGTTTATAGATAAAATAATCTTATATATATGCATGTGTGTTTTGAAATATATATGGGGGTGTTGTGACAGACAATTATGAATAATTGTCTATTAGGAATTTTGTTCACTTTTGGTTAGCAATAGGATATGATAGTTTAAATATCAAATCTTTTGGAGCTTGTTTTTTCTTTTCTGCTATTTTTAACAATGAGTCCCTTCATTTTCCCCTGAGAATTTCTAAAGTTTTTTGTTTTTGTTCAAATAGTTATATTTCTTTGGAATATGGAGACTCAGCTGTTGAAATTTTTATTATGAATAATCTGTAATAGAATAATGAAGCATCAGGTAGTCAGGATATTAATTTCAACTAAATATCATACAACTCTGCACTTATAGATCTATATATACAGTGATAAAGAAAGCTCTGATTTTCTATCTGACACATTCCTCCCCATTATTGAACTCTTTTTACTAAGGGATATTTATATGTTTTGAAATAGTCACAGTTGCCACTATCAAAATTTGTAAATTTTGGTGTGAGTCTTAAAAATACTTTTTTCATTATTTTTTAAATTCAAATGTATCATTAAAAAACACATAATTCTGATGTTCTGTGATAAGCAATATTCACCATATTATATTTCTCTTGTATGATTGTTTTGCTCTTGTAGTATAATAAGAACATACTCTCTTGTCATTTTGCTTTTGTTTTCCATGTCTTTGCTCCTATGGTTCTTCTTGACAGAGATTCATCTCTTTACTGATTTTATTTGACTATGCAGCCTTTTCTTGTATTTGACAAGTGTGGAGGTCAATCCACACATAAATTTTGCTTTCTTTGGCCTCTGTCTCACTAAATATGCCATTTAATCTGCCTGGAATGTCATCTCCACTTTGCAGTACCAAATCATCTGTCTTACTCATTAAAAACGTTTTCAGGGTCATTGATCCTAATTATACACTGTAACTTCATTTGATGCACCCCCTTTTTTACAAAAACACTCTAAAGACTCAAGCACTTAATGGGAATGACTGTAACTGCTCTATAAATGTTTTCTACATATTCGTAATTTCCTTCTGTTCTCTCCCCTCTCATTAAACCAAACATCTGACTTAAGGAACCTTGCCTTTATTATTTTCTTAAGATTTCATTGCACCCAGAAAAGTGTTCAGCCTTTTAATAGATGGACAACGGATGTATTGATGAAGAAAATTAATAGCTGACCTTGGTAAACTATAACTCTCTATGCTTTGGATTTTATAGTTTTCAAAAAGAGAATATCATGAAGGCAATTTACCATTGAAAAGTATTTTGAAATCCTTGAACAGAGAAAACTCTTCAACAATTGCATGAAATACAGCTGCAATTGTAATGATTTCTGGATGCCACTCTCCTACAAATCTGCCATCTAGCAACAAAAGAAATTGCCATTTGAAAAAAAAGTGGTTAACAAAGTGCTGTGCAAGGCCAAAAGTGTTGCTTATTCTACCCTACATCAAACTGTGGATGTCCATATCCTGATGTTAGAAAAATAATTTTAAGAAAATTTTATCTAAGGGAAAAGTTTTTGAAAAAAATATCCTATTCCACAAAGACTTAACTATGGTCCATCTTAGAATGACTATTTTCCCAATTTACCAGGTAAAATTAAAATAATTCTGCCAAATGGATTCTGCAATCTTAATCAGTTTTAATATATAGGCATTTAACCCTACGAAAGTCTGTAAATCTTATACACATGAAGTTCAAGAAATTTTCTTCTTATCTAATGATGCTGAAAAAGACTGAACAAATAATAGAAACTATATTATAATAAAATTGATTATTAAATTTTACAATAATCCTTTAGGAAATTAGTGTAAATGTTTGGTAAAACAAATGTAAATTATTTGGAAAATGGCTGACTTTCTATTGCTTAAAACAGGATTTAGTACAGTATAATGCATCTACACACTATGCATTTAATACAATTATATGCATAAAGAATGTTTTTGAACCACTTTTATTATCAAATTACTACTTTTTCTATCTGTAATTTTCCATTACTTTTACAACTTTCCCTTTTTCAGATCTCAGTTGACTTTTTTAATTTTTCAAAATAACCTTTTCTGGGTTCTTAATTTTTAATTTGTGTTATTTCCAGACAGTTTCACCTTTATGCCTTTTAATTAAAAATATGTCAACAGATGATAGCTATATGGATTTATACAGAACAAACTAGTGTCATTAATTTTAGTAAATGTAGAATGCATAATACAAGGCAATTATACCTCTATATTTTCAAAAATACCTCAATTTGTAATCAAATGTATATTTTTTACTTCCTCAATTGTTATGTCTGCACTAAAGCATAACTTTTCTAAAATTAAGTGTCTGTCTCTTTACTTTGTTATGCTATACTTATCATCCAGAACAGTATCCAACTCACAGTACACAGTCATTATGTAACTGTGAAACAAACAAAAAGAAAAATAGTTATAATACTTACTTACATTATAAGCAGACTAATTTATTTTAAATAAGAATGTATAATTTACCCCCAATTCCAGCAGACTTGTGCCACGCAGTTGCAAGCCACAATAGTCAGAACCAGTGAGTGACCCAGCAGAGCTGCCCACCTCCCTGGATTCTGTCTCCCTGGACCCTCCCCACCAAGCCTTCCTAGCTCTTGACTGGCCCTGCTGTTGGGCTCTGCCCCCAACCCCAGAGGACTTCAGCCAGCCACAGCAGCGAGAACCAGTGAGTAACTGCCTGACAGCAAAACTGTACTGCAAACTTGTACAGCCTCTTTGGAAATCAATATGGTGGTTTCTCAGAAAATTGGGAATTGATCTACCTCAAGACCCAGCTATACCACTCCTGGGCATATACCTAAAGAATATTCCACCATTCCACAAGGACACTTGCACAACTATGTTCATAACAACTTTATTTATAATAACCAGAAACAACCTAAATGTCCCTCAGCCAAAGAATGGATAAAGAAAATGTAGTATATTTATGCAACAAGGTATTACTCAGCTGTTGAAAACAATGTCATTAGGGAATTTGCTGGCAAATAGATGGAACTAGAGAAGATCATCCCAAGTGAGGTAACTCAGACTCACTGGTAGGAGTCTCACACGAAGACCAAGTTACACAACTGTAACATATATGCCGAGGTTCTAAGTCAGTCCCATTCAGGCTCCCTGG
>CABHPR010156733.1:10980-57105 GCA_902168415.1 Peromyscus melanophrys
CCAGGGAGCCTGAATGGGACTGACTTAGAACCTCGGCATATATGTTATAGTTGTGTAACTTGGTCTTCGTGTGAGACTCCTACCAGTGAGAGCAGGGTCTGTCTCTCACTGTTTTACCTGCTTTGGGGACAAATTCCTCCTACCAGATTGCATCATCCAGTCTCAATAGAAGAGAAGGTACCTAGTCTTACTGCAACTTGATATACCATGGCTGGCTGATATCCATAGGAGGCCTATCTGTATCTGAAGAGAAACAGTGAAGGAGAAGTGGATGGGGTGGGGAGGATAGAAGAGAGAGAAAGGAATTGGGAAGAGGGGAGGAAGGGGAAATTTTGATTGGAATGTAAAAACAAACAAAAAAGAATGTATAATTTAAACTATATTTCCATTTTAGAGACAAACTTCCTTACGCTCCAATAGTCCCCAATGAGTGATATTTATTACATGGTGTTACAGTTGTATATAAAGCATCCCACAAATTATCCCATATTACAGGAATATAGTTCCACTTGATATTACTATTTGAGAAGTCTGGAAATCTTAAGAGGTGGCCCCTATCAATAGAAAATTGGGTCGTTGAGGACATGCCCTTGGTAATATATTATCTTAGGCCCCTTCCTGATTCTCTTTGTACTTCCTCATCACAAAGATAAAAAGAACAGCATTAACCACACATTCTAAAATCTACATGTTGTGTTCAAGCTTATGGGACTAAACAACTATGGATTGAACCTTTTGAAATCGGGAGCCAAAATAAATAATTCCTCCCTTTATTTAGTTTTCTTAGGTATGTTCACACAGCTATGAGAAAAAGTCCTAAAACAGGCACAACAGATTTTATTGTTTCTTCTTGTTCTTTTCAAGTAGGATCATCTTTTTAGCACAGGAAGAAATACGGCCTCTGCCTCAGTTCCCATCTCTAGGTTCCTGTCTTGAGTCATTGTCCTGACTTTCATCAGTAAAAGAATATAACATATAAGGTGAACTAACCCCTTTTCTTTCCAAGTTGCTTTTGGTCAGTGTTTTATGATTGCAACAGAAAAGCAAACTAGGACAGAAATTGGTAACAAAGAGTTGAACATGATCATGTTGGTTTTGGGAGGATTAAAGAAATGTTTTGGAGCTTTGGGCTTGAAAATGCCGTTGAGTACTCGGAGCTTTATGAGCTCTTATGGGAGCTTAGGTGATAGGACTGTTGAGAGAGGTTTAGATAATGGAGGACTGAATTGTGAAGTTTCAGAGAGAAGCCAAGACCTATTAAGGATATTCAGGTGATATTTTGGATTAGGAGTTTGTATTATTGAAATGTTTGCTTAATTGAATAGTCTATGTTGGTTAACTAGGGATGAAGAATCAGCTGTGATTAATAAGTGAGAAGCATTGCTGAGGAAAAATCATCTGGGAAGTATTGTATATTCCTTAGGGTCAGTACACAGAAGCTGTGGTCCAGTTGGGATTGATGGAGGAGGCAAGGCAATTGGCAAAAGAACTTGATAATATGTAAGAATCTGCCAACTAGTACAGGTTTTGAAGACGTCAAGTGGTCAAGGAGAGAAGCTGAGGTTTGGTGCTGAAAGATCAGGAGCAGAGTCCCTGAAGAGAGGCTTGGAGGCAAGGGTTCCACTGGCAAGGGTTCAGTCTCACTCGCAGTAAAGACCTCAGGATTAAAGGAGTCATGGAGAGAAGCAGAGGCTTGGCACCATGAGAGTCTGGGAGAGAACACTGGTGAAGGTTCAGAATCAGGTATAGTGGATAACCCAGCATTTTGGAAATGCCAGGATCCTGAGATGACCATCAAGGACAGCAGAAGGTGTGGAGACAAGCCTGAGCCTGTCAGATGGAATAGATGGAGAATTGAGGCAACCTAAGCCCTTTGGTATCCATAAAATGGATGATTCCCAGACACTAAACACTGAGCTGTTTATATTGCTTTAGTTTGGTTTTATTTTGATCTAATTACTACTGTACCATGGTTCTTTCATTTCAGAAAAATAAAGTAAGGTTTTTTTTCTTGTTGTTGTTAGTTTTGTTTTGCTTTTATGTTCTAGGGGCCCAAAATCAAGAAAGTTCGGATTTTTAAAGAGAATTTGGAATTGTAAAGTGTTGAAACTTTTGAAGATTATGGGATATTTAAAGTTATACTATGTTTTTATTATAATTTTTACGTGAAGTTTTGGAGGTAAATAAGAAAGGAAAGGTTATGATATAACAGTGATGTGTTTGTGTATCAAGATGGCAAGGGATCAATAGTGTTGGATAATTTATGTCTACCTGATAGAACCAGATTAATCTGGGAAGAGGAAACTTCAGTTGAAGAATTACCTCCAACACATTAGCTTGTGGACATGTCTGTGGAACGTTTTACTGATTAATTTTGATATAGGAAATACAAGCCTCACATGGGAAGAGCCCCCCTTGGGCAGGTGGTCCTGGTTTGTTTAAGAAATCAATCTCGGTAAGCCATAGAGAACAATCCAACAGACATTATCCCTTGTTGTCTCTGCTTCAGTTCCTGCATCTATATCCATCCTTTGAGCTCTTGCCCTAGCATCCCTCAGTGATGGATGGCAAGCTATATAATGAAATAATTTCTTTCCAGGTCAATTTGCTCGGTGTTTCATCACAGCAAGGGAGAAGCAAATTTGGGAAAAACCTTTAGGAGTTAAATTTTATTTATGATAAAGTCCTTTTCTTGAGAATTAGTTAAAATGATGTTTTTGTTTTTAGTTTTTGTTTGTTTTTGTTTGTTAGTTTTGTTAGTTTGGTTGGCTTTTTTTTAAATTTCCAACTCTGCTCTTCTTGTTGTCTGAGTTTAGTTGCTGTTGCTGGGATTAAGTATCCTGATGAAAGCAATTTACAGGAGAAAGTGTTTGTTTTAGCTCACAGTTACAGGTTACGTTCTGTGATAGTTTGAAAGAGAAATGTCCCCTATAGTCTCAAGTATTTGAAAACTTGGTAGTGTGTTGATAATGCTGCTTAGAGCAGTTTAAGGGGTGTGGCCTTGCTTGAGGAAGTAAGTCACTAGAGGCAGGTTTGGGGAGTTTAAAGGCTTTTAACACTTCCAGTTTGTTCTCTCTGCTTTATGCTTTCCATTGAGGATGTGAGCCTGTCACTTGCTGCTGTTTACCGTCCATGAGGAATTCTATTCCATAAGCCTATATAAGCCCAAACCATAAGCCCAAATAAACTATTCCTTTCATAAGTTGCCTTGGTCATGGTGTTTTACCATAACAACAACAAAAAAGTAACTAAGACAGAAGTTGGTACCAGGTAGGAAGTTGTTGTTTTCAAGAAACTAACAACATTGTTTAGAGGAGGAACATAGAAGACTTCAGAAATTGGTAGAAGACAAGTAGTTGAATACTGTAAGAACAGCTTCCGGGACCATTCTAGTAGAAGCATACAATATAGCAGTATTGGCGAAATTACTAAGGCCACTCCACGTAGTTAAAAGGAGATTTATTTAAAGGCGTAACTCACAAATGAAGGGATAGGTAGATGATGGGTTCTGGAAGAGACGCAGCGCAGTCCGGCGGTGTTCTCTGGAGAACTTTCCTCGGTCTACCTCTCGCGTCCAGGTCCAGGAAACAAGAGAGCGCCGCGCATCCCGATCTCAGGTCTTCAGCCCTCCCTTGGCCCCGCCTTGTAGGCGTGATAGTTACGGAAGCCTCAAAGGGTTGGAACTTCCAGACCAAAGCTGGAATGGTTACCCACTACATAGCAGTACCAAGAAGATTGCAGATTGTGGAGGCCAAGGTAAAGAGGTTTCAGAAAAGAACAAAATTAACAACTGGGCTAGAGACCATTTATGCAATATGCTTCTGAAGAAGCTGGCTGCCTTCTACCACTATCTTAAGAACTAAGTTCTTTTTAGGATGAAATTTGAAAACAGCATGACACTGAATCTGTAGTATGGTCAATATATGTAACACTTGTGCCAGTGTACAGAGAAAAAGAACAAGTAGAGCTAAAACAAATCCAAAATGTACAGTTTGGAGAGAAAAAAAAAGCACCGTAAAACTTAATGTTAGAGCTAAGGCAAGTGCTGGAATTGAAGTTGTTAAAGGGATTAGTGCCATTAAGACAAGGCCTGCCCTATACTGGAACCCAGGAAGGTGTTATCTCAGAACAAGATACCATCAAGCCAAGCTTCCAACTTTTATAAAGAAAAAAGACTTATATGTAGGCAGAGTTTTCCTGTTCCAAATACCTGCTCCCAAATAGCCGACATGGTTTCAGAAAAACTGCTGAGGACAGGCAGCATGTGGCATTTTTGCCTGAAGACCATGAGAGGCAATTTCTTGAAGCTATTATGGTGAAACCTGGGTTGCACTGAAGACGCAAAGATGGAGTTGCTAGTGCTATGGGATATTTGCCAAGGTGAGCTACAGAAAATGTAACTAGTGCAAAAGAGAAAAGTATGTAACAAAGCTGAAAGGACAAAATGATCTAAGCCCTATAAAATGAAAGTCCCATACACTGCCCTTCGTATACAGGATTTGGTATTTTTCCTGCTGGGTTTTATTCTTGCTTTGATCCTTTATTTCCTCACTATGCCCCATCCCTTCCATTTTGAAATGGTAATACTTAACTCTGTGCCATTGTATGTTAGAGGCATATAATTTGCTTTTTCACTTTACAGAGAGTACAATTCAGAGATTTCCTTGAGTCTTAGAAGAGACTTTGATCTTTTAAATAGTATTGCAATTGTGAAAGACTATAGCAAACTTTGAAGTTGGGCTAAATTCATTTTATATTATAACATGGTAATGAGACTATGGAGGCCAGGGAGTGGAATGTGGTGGTTTTAATGAGAAATGTCACCCACATTCTTAAGATTTGAACACTAGGTCCCCAGGTGATGGTGCTGTTTGGCGAGGTATAGGTGGCATAGCCTTACTTGCAGAAGTATGTCACTGGGGGTAGGCTTTGGGGTTAAAATCCTCCCACCATTTCCTGAGCTCAAAGGTTCCTTCCCCTGCCACTATGTCTGCCACTTGTTACCATGCCATCAACCATGGTAGAGATAGGGCCATACATACATACATACATACACACATGCATGCACACACACACACTATATATATACATACATGTTATACATATGAACAATGAACAATTGAGTTGTGAATTTCATCAAAGCATTTTGGATTAATGGAAGAGAGTTTGAAAAACAACTTTTCACAATTTGACAATTAACCTATCTTAATACAAGCACTAACTGCAAAATTATATATTTCTTTACTGACTATAGCAAAGAGTAATACTAGCATAGAAATTGAAAATTTGAATTGGCTTCATATTTGCACATGATTTAGATAGGCAAATGACTTAAGAATTAGCTGGCTTTCCATTTGTTCGCAAATCATCTTTCAGAAGAAAAGACATTAATACACAGCTCTTTAATTCTTTTCATACTTTTTGTTGTTTGAAAAGCTGATCTTAATCAACATTTCAAAATCAGGAAGTTTGAGCAGCAAATGTCCTAAAATTGGAAATATATGGAGACTATTTCCATGACCCCTAAACAATGATGAAATTCACAGTTACAAAAATGTCCCATATTTTAGCTGCTTTTATGATATAATAGATACATTAATTTATTTAATTGTAACCATAAGCATATATTGCATACCTTAAATATACTTTGCATAATTTATTTTTAAAATGAAGCAAACATGCACATAATACAAAAAAGAACTGTTATTCATATTTTTAAAAATAAAGCTGTGGCTGGATCTGTTGGCATACTTTTAGTCCTAACACCCTGAAAGCAAAAGCAGGTTGATCTCAATGAGTTAGAGGCTAACTACATACTGAATTACATACCAGCCAGGGCTACTGTCTTAGTTACTTTTCTATTGCTATAATAAAACACCATGATCAAAAACTTGGGGAGAAAGGGCTTTATTTCAGTTTACACCTTATAGCCAATCATCCAGAGTAGTCAGGGCAGGAACTCATGGCAGAAACTAGAGGCAGGAACTGATGCAAAAGACATGGAAGAGCACTCTCTACTGGCTTGCTCCTCAAGGCATTCTCCCCTGCTTGCTTATATATCTTAGGACCACCAACAATGGGAGTTACTTAATAAATAAGCCCCAATCACTAGTTTCGAAAATGCACCACAGGTTTGCCCATAGGCCGACTTGTGGGATCATTTTCTCAGCTGCAGCTCTCTCTTCCCAAATGACTCTAGCTTGTACCAAGTTGTAAAACTAGCCAACACAGCTACATAGTGAGACCCTGCCTCAAAAAAAAAAGTCATAAACAGTGAATGCAAGATTCAAGAGGTTCCTAAGACAATCAATCAGGCAATGAGGAGTGAAGGACACATGTAAAAAATACACACACACACACACACACACACACACACTTTAAATCTTTCCTTTTAGCTTTTCTGATGGCAAATTGTTTGTTATGACATATAAGTGGTTGTGGTGAACAAAGAAAGTTAAATTTGAGGCTTTTAAGGAGCTGTTTGCAGATCAGATCACTGAATTGTGACTTCAGTGCTATCTTTGCTGAGCTTGATCCTCATCTCTATTTTATTAACTGTGTGACATTAGTCAAACAACTTCATTCACCATACCTCAATTTCAGCTGGAAATTGATGACAGTAACATCTTACTCAAAGAGTCATTTTAAAATTTAAATACATTAGTATTTGTAAAACGTTTATAATATTGCTTGGCATGTACTTAGTGCCATGGAAGTCTATGCTACATGAAATAAAAATATTGGAAAATTTGTGTGAAAATTGTCTTTTCTGAGTATAACTTGAGATAATGCTGAGTCTGAGACCATGATACTTGTGGGAATTGAAAAAATAAATAATCTCAAGATTCAGTTTTCCTTACTTACTGTCATTAATTGGATATCACAAAACATTATAGGGTGATGTCTGTAGAATACCCAATTTGGGGACTGATGAAATAATTTGGTTGCACTAAAGATGCGTACTCTTAGATAATATTTTTCACAGGGAAAACAAATCTGATTAAGTTATCGCAAAGCATAAATTAATGGAATTAAAATTAATGAGGTTAGCTAAGGTGTTTTAAGTTATCAAGACCTGACACTTCATTTTAGGTTGCACATGAAATTAAAACACACAGGATTCATTTATGGGGAAAGTGGGTGAGTGTGTGTGTGTGTGTGTGTGTTGCCAAGGTCCTATTTAGAACATCAAAGGAAACTTTGCAAATTATTAGCTGTATTGTTTGAGGAGAACCACCCCAATTACCTAAAGCTCTTTCTTGCCTTGTCAGGTAATGAAGTTGACAGTTCTAGAGAACATTCCCTATATAAGTCCAACTTCTTTACAAGACAATTATAAATATAACATGGCCTCATAAACAGTAGCATTTTATGGATGGAAGTTATGTATTTTGGTTTGAATCTCTTTGGCAGCAGAAAATGTGATAAGTTTTGGGAAATAGTTGATTCATTTGACAAATTAACTATGAGAAGAGAAAGAGAAGGATGAAGGGAGTTTCATGCGAGGGAGGAGGAAGAAGTTAAGGAGTGTGTTTCCTGCAGACAAATAGCCTCCATATCTCTGAATCTTATGAACAACTGTATAGAGTGTATACTGGCTGGTTTTGAGTGTCAACTTGACACAAGCTAGAGTCATCAGAGGAAGGAGCCTCAATTGAGGAAATGCCTCCATGAGATCCAGCTGTAAGGCATTTTCTCATTTAGTGATCAATGGGGGAGGGCCCAGTCCATGGTGGGTGGTGCCATCCCTGGACTGCTGGTACTGGGTTCTATAAGAAGGTGGGATGAGCAAGCCACGGGAAGCAAGTCAGTAAGCAGTTCCCCTCCATAGCCTCTGCATCAGCTCCTGCCTTCAGGATCCTGCCCTGTTTGAGTTCCTGTCCTGATTTTCTTCAGTGATGAATAGGAATGCTGAAGTGTAAGCCAAATAAACCCTTACCTCCCCCAAATTGCTTTTTGGTCATGGTGTTTCATCACAGCAATAGAAACTCTAACTAAGATAGAATGCATTTTGAAATTAATTTCCTCAAAAGGATAGGGGCAGTGGCAGGTGTTTTCTTCTATAAACACCAAGTCATTCATCTTTTGTTAATAGTTTTGCTTCTAGACCACTAAAATCCATGATTAGAGCCTGTGATATTGTGGCTCATTCTTTTAATACCAAGTTTAGATTTGATGATTGCCAAGAATTTAAGGTCAGTCTCGGCTACATATGATACTGTATCTCAAACAAAACAAAGCAAACAACAAAACCTAAAACAAAACAAAATAAAATAAAAAAACAAATATTGGGACTGCCAACAAACTAAAAGCAGCCTTGAAGAATGGAAGCAAGAAGTCTACTTTGCCTTCCAATTGGAACCTCAGAATGTGACCAATGCTTTCCACCATAGATGTAGATGAGTTAAATAACAGCTAACATTGGAGAGACACAAACTGTATAACACATAGTATATTTACTATGACACTTTTGTTTAAATTTGTGATCTAGCACAAGAAGTAAAAATTCATTCTTCTC
The DNA here is from genome assembly GCA_902168415.1 of Peromyscus melanophrys. Classification (NCBI taxonomy): domain Eukaryota; kingdom Metazoa; phylum Chordata; class Mammalia; order Rodentia; family Cricetidae; genus Peromyscus; species Peromyscus melanophrys. The sequence continues at coordinate 19,499 of CABHPR010156733.1, forward strand.
CCTCAATGTCTTTTTTGTCAATGCTCCTTCACTGTTTTCTTTATAACCAGGATCCCCCAAATACATTTGATTTCTCATTAGTACTCTAAGGCCCATTAATTCATCCTGTTTTCTCTAGACAGATTGTTTCTCCCTCATTGGTAGGTTCTAGAACTTCCTCTGGCAAGTATTATCAAACTGATATCTATGACAGATTTCTGATGGTTATGACAGATTAGAAGCTATACTTGTAAGAATGAATAAAAATAAAATTTAAAACACAAGAGATACTATTCATATAAGAAGAACTGAAGAAAGCAGAAAGAAAATGAAGTCAGAATCTCTCTGCCGATAAGCTATACCACTGCAGCTAAGCTGCATCTCAGTGTTGTTCCTGCCGCGTGGGCCACAGGTACTGTCATTTAAACATTCTCATGAGATGTTGCTGTGAAACCCAGAGAGAAAGCATTGACTGGAGAAATATAACTGAGAGTTGGATATGAAATGCCTAGAAAACAAGGCAAAATAAAACAACAAAAAAAAAGAAACTCTAGGTTGTAGACATTGATGTGCACCTGTGAACAGGAAACTGAGACCAAAGGAGTTTTGCAAAAAAAAAAAAAAAAAGTGACTCTTTCTTCCCAGTCATTGATTGAACAAGTGAGAGAGTGCTGCAAGCCGCAGGAAAACATAGTGGAATTCAGCTACTATCACAAAAGCTACTACTTGGAAAAGTCAAGGACTTCTCCAAGGGTCAAGCCATGGCTTAAGAAGTCTTGGTGATATTTTAGATTTTGTATCTATATTAACTGGTTCTTACCAGTTTTCTTGTAATGCTACATGTGCTTCCAAGAACTCCTAACAGTGTATTTATCTAAAATAGCTATCAAACATCCAGGGCCAAACGAAACACCTGTCTCTTAGGTCAGGCGGAAAGCTTTATTTCTTGTGCAATTTAGGGTGAGACCCTCCTTCCTTACAGTCTTACTAGTCGACTCCTAATTTCTTATCTAACCACTTCTCGGAATGTAGATTGAGCACATAAATTCCCTTCTTGATATACTAACCTATCATTAGCTCTCTATTGACCTCCTACTTTAACACTCCCCTTTTGGGTTGTAATAGAAAGCCTGGTGGTCACGGCCTGAGGAAAATTCTTACCTGCCTTTATGACCCTGTAAGAATTCAAGCCTGTGGTCTTGCTCTGCCAGAGGATTGCTATTGCTTGGGTTTATAGCTGAATTCCTGGAGAGACTTGAGAAGGAAAGAGAGAATAAGAAGATGGAAAGGGAGAAGAGAGAGAAAAAAAGAGAACAGAAGAACTAAACGGGTAAGAACTGGAGAGGAAACAGACTAGATGGGAAGAACTAGATTGAAGGACTAAAAGAGAGTTCTATAGGAACAAGATAGATGATGAGGAAGAGCCAGATGGGGAAGAACAAGATGAGGAAGAAGGAGATGGGAGAGGAGCTAAGATGGGAAGGAACTAGATGGATGAGAACCTAGATGATGCAGAATTAAGATGAGAGAATGAAGATAGAACTTAGAGGGGACAGCAGATAAATATAGAGAGAATTAAACAGAAAGGAAGGAGGCTTTAGTACAGAACTGTAGCTGTGTAGATAAGATTTTATCCCAGAGGAATAAAGTAGACAGACCAAGAGCTTGGTGTACTTAGATTCATTTCCCGAAAATAGTTCTCTGAGTCCCTGGGAAGTGTATTATTAAGGCTGATCCTTTAATAATATACAAGAAGAGAGGAAGAAATGCTTTGTGGAAACTGCCCCCAATCTGTTAGATTACATAAAATCAAACTAAACTTTCTTGAATTAGTGAGGCTAGCAGCCCTCCTCCCACACTTATGAGCAATGACACAAATGGTCATAAAAATGAGAAGGAAAAATCATATTACCCCATTGAGGAAAGTGAGCTACTAGCTGAGTGCATATCTTCTATTTAATGTTATGATTTATTTTTAATTTTTTATTTATTACTTTTTTACTTTGTTAAGTTGCTGTTTAAACCTGTGACTCATCAAAAAGAAATATAAAACTGTTCTTTCTTTCTTTTCATCTCCTTTCCCTCAATAGTTAACTACTTCAAATACTTCTCATTCATGTGCTTCCCTTCTCTTTCCCACTTTAACAGCCATTTCTTCCTTCCCTTTTCCTTCCCAATTTCACTATTTTAACATTGACACCCTTAGCCTAAAACTATGATTTCCTTAACCAGCAGTCTAGTGTCACTGAGACCTGTTGGGGACACAGAAGGTTTGGACAAGTTTTTGTGATTGCAAATCAGTATCAGTATTTCTGTTAAACCATTTTATTTCTCTTTGCTGACATTCCTGAAATAGAATTAAGGAAGATAAATCCAGGTGAAGAAACCTCAGCAGGAGGGCTGGCATAAAATAAAATAAATTAACAAAGAAATTGAATAGAAGGAGAAAAATAAACACTGGAGAACTTACCTGTTTCAATATATAGGCAAAATGAAAAGCAACAGAAAATAATGAAACAATAGTACATTATGCCATATCCACAACTTCATAACTCTTTTTACTGGAAACTAAAGACTGTATGATAAGGTAAGAAAAAGATTTCAGAGTCTTCCTCTCAAACACTGTCAGTGACCATATGAGAACTCAAATAAGCAGATAAGTTAAGTAAGAATATCAATTCAGGACCTAGACAAAAGACTTATAAAAGTCAATGAAATGGTCAGTAAGTTCAAGTAGAAATTCAAGACCTTGGGAGAAAAAAATAATATCCCCCCAAAAGTTATTCTGTTCAACAAATGTTGTTGGCACAACTCTATATTAACCTGTAGCATAATGAGAATAGATCCATAATTCTGATCTATTACATGTACAAAAATCAATTCAAACTAGACTTAATTTAGAACCTAAAGCACCAAAACTGCTAGAGGTGAATGTAAGTAAGAAGTTTTGTAGACGTATTTAAGAAGAAACACAAAGCCAACGTAAAGAGAAAAAACCCAAGAGGTCAGAGCTAAGAGCTTTACCCGCTTGCTGCTGGCTAGCCTCTTTCGCCGAAGCAACCTCTCCGAGAAAAAGGGGGGTATTTCCTGTGGGTTGTCTTTAAATAGAATTCTGTTCTGCCTTCTCATTGGTTGTAAACCCAACCACCTGACTGCCTCGTCACTACTTGCTCGCGAGACTCTGGCTATGGCTTGCTAATAGCTCTGACCCCTAGGCAACTTTATTTATTAACATACAACATTTTGGTACAAAAGAAAATATCACCATATTTCCCCTTTTCTATTTTAATAAAAGAAAAAAAGAAAAACGCTTATAACTAACATAGGAAAAACTATATACAGAAGTACAATAACTATATACAATATATACAAGTAATAACTACCTAAACAATATCTAGTCTATTTGTATTTAACAAATTCAGAGAAAATAATTCTATTATCTATCCTATTGTATCTAATTCACTTTCTATCCTAATTAATCTTCAACTATAACTAAATAATCTTCAACTCCTTCAGAGACCCAAGAAGAAAATAACATTACCTAACAAAAATAAAAACAGGAAGTGCATGCAAGCAGCTTCCAAAAATTTGTGAGTTGACAGAAACAGCCAGCCGCCTGGACAGTCACCTGAGGTTTCTCTGCAGTGTTGGGGCATCATCTTCAGCCTATAGGCTTAGCGTATCTGACAGACTCATTTGTGAAGTAGGACATAAACAAGGTCAACAGTTCAACCTCACCTTGGTTGAGAGCAGTCCATGTACCAGAAACACCTGAATTCCACTAGTGTCATGTCATGATTCAGGATTTTAAATTCTGGAAATTGTTGATGGTTTTTTTTAATTCAGCTATCCATCCTTCTTGATCATGTATGTGTGGCTTCATCTCAGCATCCCGTTCTTCTCCACATCCCTCTATTAAATGCCAGTCTGCTATCGAGAGGCGTGAGCTTAGTTACTCTTCAAGAATGACTGTTTCAGCTGCTATTCCATTGCACATCAGAAGTCATCGGCCCACTGCCTGTTCAGCTGCCTTCAAAGGAAAGGGCACTGTACCTTTTCCGGATTGCAAAGGCCACTTCAGGGATGGTGCCATATTGTCCTGGCCTCAGAAGATGCCTTTTGATAAAGCCATAACCACACTTACTTTGGCAAGAATCAGTAGTCCTTTGTTTCATTTCTGTCTGTCCATTTTGTCCTGTTGTCAGCAGTTGATTTGAGGATACTTTGTTGTCCAGTGGCCAACTTTTGCCACAATGAAAGTTAACTCCATATGCAGTTTCTTCAATGCCCATATTCTCTCTGAAGTAGATTGGTATTGCCAGGAGCTGACATGTCTCATAGTCATGACAAAAAAAAATTTTCTAAGTTATTAAAACATTTTAAATGCCATATTCTGTAGATCTCCGAAGGGTTTGAAGATGACCTGTCTATCCAAAATATATCTGCTCTATCTTGAAAACATACCTAATATGACTACAAGTTTTCTTATAATGTCTAACCACTAACTTTCATTTCTTTATATCCTAATAGTTGGTAACAATAACATTCAAGAATCAGCAGTTTGCATTATTTTGTTAAATGAACGGTAGAAGTACAATTAGGAATATACATATAGCATTTCCTAACAATATCAATTTCAATATTTATAATTTGTATACAACATAAAACAATCCAATCCAATGTAAAGTATTTAAAACTAGTAATTGTCTTTTTCTTTTTTCTTTTCTTTTTTTCCATATATATATATATAAACAAGAACCGTAAATCTAATCTCCTTTGCTTAGCCCTTTTCTTAACCCTTGATAACCAGTTGTAACCAACCCCTCTAAACAATGAAAATTATCCCAGACCCAAAACCCATTAAAAGACCAAAAAACCACCCGTCCCAAACCACCTCTTTGGGAATGTGGGCGTCGTATTCTTAAAATTGCTTCCTGCTGGGTATGGGCGAAGGTATCTTTGTTCTGAAAAGAAAAATTTTAGGTTAATTGTCAAATTCTAGGAAAAGTAACTATATCCTTCATTATCCAGTCTGTGTATAATACCAAAGTTCAGGATTTATTTCAAGTCCTTATTCAAGTAGTCTTTGGGACTGGATCATCTCAGTCAGCCCTCTCAAAATTGTTCTAAGCACTTTGTAGTTCAAAGCTGATCTGTAGATGATGTTTGTCAGCTTAGTGATGTTATTATTGTCCACGTGGAATTGTTGTTGTGGGGCCCCATCTTCTTCCTGGAGACTTCAGTTGATGTTAGGCCTGGCCGTTATTTCCTGCAGAAAACTGATAAGAGACTCGAACACAAAGACATATATGCAGCTAATTGAAGCCTTTTTTCTTTCTAGAATTAGTTAGTATTCCATATGACCATTCATATCTTAACAGAGTTTAAAATGTATATATATCTCTATATATATTAATCTTGTAAACTTTGATATAATATTCATACCTTAAGAAAAGTTTAAAGAATCAGAATAGAATCAAAGAGTTGGGATTAGTAATAGAATAGTCCCTTAATTAATTTTGCTTTTTTATTTTATTTTATTTATTTATTTATTTTTTTCTGTCCCATAGCAGAAGATGGCCCTTCTTCTGGCATGATACAGGGAGTTTGCATTTTCCTTTTAACAAACATGCTTGAGTTTAAAGAAGGAGAGGGCCATTCTCCAACTCTAAAGTCAGCCTTAAATTTTAATTGAACTGGGACTATTAGAAGATGAATAGTGTTAAATTTCTTTAGAGAAGAGTAGAAACAAACATTTAGGAAAACATAAATTTTTTTTTTGATGATATACCAATAGGCCATTTTACTCTGTTTTCCTGGGATAGATGGTTTGTCTCTTTTCTTCACTTGTCTCATTTGTCCAGTGGTCTTCAGATTCCTTAGGCTTCATTCTCCTAAAAGACAAAAACAAAAACCTTTCCCCAAGACTAATTTTGGGGATGTTTCTTTTTGGCAAGTTATTATCTGATTAAATGAAAAAGCATGTGTTACTGGTATAAGTTAGTTTAAATTGGATGTTCATGCTGGTTGATGAACTATCACCTCTCTAATTAAGAGGTCTCTTGTTCAAATCGAACCTTTATCAATTTTGATGGTACCCACAGCTTATCTTCTCCTGTAGAAACAAAAGCAAAACCTCGTCCCCAACGTAGCACATATCCTGGTTTCCATTCTGAGGTCAGCACATCCTTAAAGTATATAGGTATATGATTTATAAAGTATATGATTTAATTCTGTAGTTTTTTCTATTATCCAATGTCTCTCCGCAGCTGTTGTTCCTTTCTCATTGGCATTGAGAAAATTCAAAGTTAATAGAGCATTATGCAGTCTATTTCTGGGTGTTTTTGTTACCCCTTTCTGTTTATTTAACATATCCTTTAGAGTTCTGTTTGATCTTTCTATAACTGCTTGACCTGTAGGATTGGTGACCACTCAGAATAATGTCTTCTAATATTTCTCTCAGAAACATGTGCTAGTTTTTGATTTGTTTCTGAGACTGGAGGGATGTTAATCTGAGCATTCCATTGTTGCAACAGGTCTCGACCCCACAGGTTCATAGCTATGTTAGCCACATATGGCTTTAATTTGCCTCTCTGTCCTTCTGGACCTATACATTCGAGCCATCTTGCACTCTGTTTTACTCGAGATAATGTCCCAATTCCTAACAATTGAACATTTACCTCCTGAAGAGGCCAAGTTGAATGTCAAAATTCTGGTGCAATTATGGTAACGTCAGCACCTGTGTCTACCAGACCAGACAACAAAACACCATTAATTTTTACCGTTAATTTTGGTCTTTGTTCATTAATAGAAGTTTGCCAAAAAATTTTCTTTATGCTTTTTCCTGAATTTTCTATTCTCTCTGTTTCATCATCCTGACCAGCATGATTTATTTCGATAGGCATTTGGTTATTTAATCGCTCTGAGCAGGGGTTTCCTCTACGACTGCCGGAAAAGCCTGAACTGGATTTGCTATCGGGGCCTGCATGAGGCCCCTCTGGGAGTTTCCCAAAGACTGAGGCAATGGATTACCTTGTCTGTCCCTTGTTGATCTACATTCATTGGTCCAGTGTTTTCCCTTACCACACCTTCTGCATACTCCAGAAGGAAGGGGCATTCTGTTACCATTGTTCCTTGAAGAAACATTGTTCCTAGGAATGACCTGTTTACAGTCCCTTTTCAAATGTCCTTGCTTTCCACATCCAAAACATCTAACATTCCTCAAACCTTTTGAAATTGCTTCTCCTACCCACATATCATCATGGTCATGAGCCTCCACATTAACTGTGTCTCTAATCCAGTCTTCCAAGGGTGCAGATCTTGCCTTTAACGGCCTGATTATTCTTTTGCATGCTGCATTTGCGTTCTCAAAGGCCAAAGATTCAATTATTATCCGACTAGCTTCTGAGTCGGGGACTGTTCTCTTTACTGCTGAAGCCAGTCTTTGTAAAAAATCTGTGAAAGATTCTTTTGGGCCTTGTGTAACTTTTGTAAATGACTCAGCTTTTTTTCCTGGTTTCTCAACTCTGTCCCATGCATTCAAGGCTGCCATTCGACATAGAATTAAGGTTTGGATATCATATAGACATTGGGTTTGTACGGAAGCATATTGGCCTTCTCCAATAAGCTGATCCTGGCAGACTTGTATTCCTTTATCCCTCCATTGTTTTTCTATGTTTTTAGCTTCATCCTTAAAATAAATGTGCCACTGGAACTTCTGGCTTGGCTCTAGAACAGCCTGTGCCAGCTCCCACCAGTCCTGTGGTGTAATCCTATTATATGTCGACCAAGAGTTTAACATTTGCTCTGATAAAGACTCCAGTAGCATAAAAAACAACTCCTGAATTAACAGATAGGAATATATTAAATTAAAAAGAAATCTGAATTTAAGCTTGGTGGTACACAACTATAATCCCATCATTTGTGAGGTAAAGGCAGCAGGATCAGTGGGGCTCATTGGCCAGTCAACCTAGTGCAATTTGTTTCCAAGTCCAGTTTTGTAGCTGTGGCTATTTGCAAGAGGCTTTTGAAATGAATGATAAACGGTGCCGGTTACTGCGTGGAAAGTTCACGGTCACTACAGAAACCAGTTGCTTAGTAGCGGAGAGCTTTATTAGGAGGAAGGGGGAGAGGGGCAAAAGAATCAGGCCTGGGAAGGAAAGAGAGAGAAAGATGGTGGGGTGGGGAGAGAGAGCAGATCAGAGAAGGTAGGGTCTGCGTCCGGCTTTTTAAGGGCTCCCGGTGAAGCGGACTTACAGAGCTACACCACGCATGCACTGATTGCGTGACCATGCCACATGCCAGTGCACACTGATGACGTAAGAACCTTTGCTTAACTCCTGAACTGTGCGTGAGCAGTCATGTAGCTAGAGTGAAGGGAGAATTCTAACAGCTTTAGTTCTTTATTCAACTTCTTCCCTCCTACTCCCCCTCTCTCTTATTATCTTACTGTTATTTATTACTTATGAGATAATATTTTGTTGTGCTCAGCATGTTTGAAATGTGTGTGCATACTGGAATGCTTAAATTGAACTAATTAATGAATCTATTATTTCATACAACTTTTGGCATAAGAATGTAAAACCCATTCTCAGCCATTTTCAAATATACAATACATTGCTAACTAAAGTCACAGTGGTATACAATAGACCTTTAAAATGAGTTTTCCTGTCTGATTGGAAATTTGTCTCTTTTGAGCAATGTCTCCCTACTTCCTCCAATCCCAATGTTCAAATAATTTTTGATTTTTCAGGTGTAAGTATAACCATGCAATATTTATCTTGTTGTATCTGGCTTATTCAACTTAAATAATGTCAAAGTTCATCTATATTATCACCAATATTATCGCCAACAACAGAAATTTCCTTTTAAAATATTTTTTAATTTCTATTTTTAATTGTGTGTGTGTGTGTGTGTGTGTGTGTGTGTGTGCATTTGTACACATATTGGAGTGCCTGTGAAAGGCCAGCAGACGGTGTCAATTCCCTGGAACTCCTTATAAGCAGTGGGCTGCCCAACATGGGAGTTCTGTAAGAGCAGTGTGCTCTCTTAACAGTTGAGCCGTATCTCCAGCCTGATTTTTGTATTTTTAAGGCTAAATAAAGTTTATAAGACTTACAACGTATCTGCTAACTTTTCTCTTCTCAGGGTCTTCGTGGCATGGCAGTTTAATTCAATGAGAACAAATGACTCCGACCAAATTACAGGCAAGAAAGAAAATTGGACACTTTTAAAATATATTCCACAAGTAGTATATTGTCACCTTGTTTATATGCTACTTTTTAGAAACACGTGACTATACTCCAGAAAAGGGAATTTAAATGTTTTCTCTTCAAGGAGGAGACACAAAAGAATAACATAACATTTCAAACCCATATGTCACTTGAAGAAAGTTTGTTTCTACAATTATTTGTGACAATGTAATACGATAAAAATTGCTGGACTGAGTTACTAATACAATGCCATTTAGGACTTAAGACTGCTATCCTACTGTATTCCATGTCTGCTTGTTTAACCTTCCTTTGAGAGAACAATATTTGAATTTCCCACGTAATCAACTTTTACAATCTAAGTGTAAAGCTATAATCTTAAATTACATACACTTCCATGTCCTAGACCCAGAAAACGATGCATGTAGTATGTAATCATTTGCTAAAATCAACAAATAGGATAAAATCAGCATTATAAAAATGAATATATACCATACATAGTGGACACAACATATGGACATTGCTTGAAAGCATTTGTTTCTTTGTTACCTAGGTCACTTGAAGTCAGCAACTTAATCCCCTGTAAAACTCTGTTAAAAGTTCTGTAAATTATTCCTCATTCCTTTCCCATGTTATCCTTTCTGTGCTGTTCAAAAAATAGACAGTACAGCCCTTTGTTAGGGACAAATAAGACACCATTCATGCAGGCACAGATTTAGACTCATACAACAGACAGACAGAGAATGATGGACACATGGAGAGAAGCAGAAAATTCAAATCTAGGCTCACTCTGTTAAATTACACCATGGGGAAGTACTTTGTTAGTTTATTTTCCTTTACACAATACCAATGAATTATTGGTGACTCTAGATTTTATTAATATATTCAAGATCACTATGATTATGTAATTTCAACAATAAAAATAGCTAAAGGAAAAATTGAAACAAATAATTATTAAACACACACATATACATACGTACACAAAGCACATACACATGTGTCAGTGAGGCTGAGCTTTTACATTTTATGTATAGTTCAGACTAACACTCATACTTAGTTCTGGCCTCTAAAAGTAGTTGCTTGAGTTATATTCAAATTGTACTAGCTAAAGCCTCTGTCATCAATTTATTAAAGCACAAGTTATTGATAAAAGAATGTCATGTTTCAAAAAGTGTTTACCTTAGGACTCTCAACTTGACCAAAGACTCTCATGTGAATCCTTATTAGCCCAACAATACAGTATTATTTTTTAAAGGTTAAGTAAACACGGTGTTGCAAAAAGATTCATGAATGTATCTGTTGTGTTATAAACATAATATCATATTTTATTCTACTGAATTTTATTCTATTCACTGCATTTTATTAAATTCTACTCATTTTATTCTATTCTATAGAACTAAATGAAACAGTGAGATAATTTGGCTTCATATGTATTGTGGTTCATATAAAATACCTTCCTAAATAAAATGATCTAAAATCTTTGAATCCTATAAATGAAAGTAGACTACCTCAATATGAATTCCCAGGAGGCAGTGGCAGGTGGGGATATGTGAGAAAGTCTTAGACCAACCTGGTCTACACAGTGAGTTTCTGATTCACCAGAGAGAGATATATATAGTGATACCCATCTCATAAGAAAACAAAGAATTCCAGGACATTGGAAACAAAGCATCCAAATGCTTATATACTCATTCATCCAAGATTTGTCTGAAAATCAGCTGTAACAACAACATTTGAAAGCTTGTTAGTCATTTGTCTTCTAACATCCCACTGAAGAGTTACTGAAATGGTTTTCTAGGTTCTTACATCACAATCAGTTTTACCACTCTATCCACATGACCCTTAATCACACTTATGTTTTTTGTAACTGCTTACTGTTATGACTGGCAATCCAAAGGTTGGCAAAACACTAGTCTATCATTTTTCTTAATTTTACAACTGGTTGTTTCATTCTAGAATTAAAATATAATCTATATCAAATTGATATTATATGGCAACTTTTTCTGCATTAATGATGACATTTATGAAAAGCAGTATATGTACCATAAAATCCAATTATATCTCATGATTATTTACCAGAACTCCAAATGAACATATCACAGAGATACTTTCACATCAATGTTTATTTCAGCACTATTAACATTACTTACATTATGTAATCAATATAAGTGTCTATCCACAAAGGAATGGATAGATATGATATATATATACTCAATAGAAATTTTTCAGCTGTAATAAAGAATAAAACAATGTCACTTACAAGAAAACAGATGTAACTGGTGATAATCACATTCAGCCAGTTTAAGAAAAACAAATATCATATATTTACTCCCATTTGTGGTTCCTAGATTTTATATAAATGTAACACACACATATGATGAGAAATTATAAGAAAAATATCTAGGGGACCAAAGGAGACTATTGGGATGGAATCAAGAGTATGAATGATAGGGAGTATAGAGATAAATGCTCAAAATACAATTGTATATTTGTATGAAATTAAAAAGCATTCTGAATAATTACATCACCTCACCAGCATACATGCATCTTAAATGCATAAGAAGCTTCAGCCTAAAAAGAGAAATAAAAGACCAAGTCTGGAGAAATAGCCTTAATAGCCTGTTAAAGAATGGAATTGGCAAGTTAAGATCTGTTGACATGAAACAACTTAGTTAAAGCATTTCTAACAACATTTGTGCCCCTATAGTCTAAAGAATTCGATTTATTTTTCTGTAACAAGAATTCTTAAAACATACATTTATTGATTTATGATTCTTGTTGCCTTGAAGCTCCCAAGTATTTAACAGGGCTGAGACCTTCAACACTTTAGAACTTGGTAAATATAGAATATATAAAGGTAAACATATTTCTATTTGCACTCAAAACTGATATAAACACAGATTCACAGACATGTACATATAAATGCACAAACACAAAACCCTTATTACCAATAACAGCACAGAAAAAGGGAAACTATATTTTTGACTATAGCTGTCTACATGGCTTTTCATTTATAGTTATTAATGTATTCTCTGCACTGTTTGGTACAAGGTATCCATATGCTAGGAGCTAAGGTAAGATCAAAGAAATAAATATGATTTACATAACTATATGTTATTTTTAGGCTATATAATATTTAAATTAAAATCCCAAGTCTTAGGGAAGTCTTATTTCAAAGTACAAACAGTCTGTTGTCCTTGATGAAGTGGTATGAGGAGGCTCCATACTATTTTTGTAGCCTGTTTTTGAGCAAGTTTTCAAATAAGTCTTGAAGGGTGTGGTGGTTTGAATAAAAATGGCCCCCATTGGCCCATACGGCATGACACTATTAGGAGATGTGACCTTGTTGGAGTAGGTGTGGTATTTTTGTAGGAAGTGTGTCCCTGGAGATGGGCTTTGAGTTTGCAAATGCTCAAGCCAGGCCAGTGTCTCATTTTCTCTTCCTTCTGCCTGTGGATCATGATGTAGAACTCTCAGCCACCTCTCTAGCACCATGTCTGTCTACATGCTGCCATGCTTCCCTCCATGATAATAATGGACTAAACCTCTGAACTGTAAGCCATCTCTAATGAAATGTTTTCCTTTATAAGAGTTGCCATGGTCAAGGTGTCTCTTCATAGCAATAGATACCTTAGCTAAGACAAGACAAAGGTTTTTTTAGGGTACTGCTGTGATAAACACCATGGCCAAAAGCAAGTTGGGGAGCAAAGGGTGTGCTTCATCTTACAATTTCAGGTAACAGTCCATCACTGAGGGAAGCAAGGGCATGAATTCAAGCAAGTCAGGTACCTAGTGGCAACTGATTTAGAGGCCATGGAGAAGTGGTGCATACCAGCTTTCAACTCTTGACTCACTCAGCCTGCTTTCCTATAGAACCCAGGATCACAAGCTCAGGAATGGCACCACCCACAGTGAGCTGGGCTCTCTCATGTCCATAATAAATCAAGAAAATAATAATCAAGGTTTTCCCACAGGACAACTGATAGGGGCATTTTCTCAATTGAATTTCCTTCATCTCAAAAGACACTAGCTTGGGTGAAGTTGATTTAAAAAAAAAAAGCCAACACAAAGTTACATGCCAAAGTGACTTTTGGCAAATCTAAAGAAAAAAAGTATCAAATGAATTTATTAACTTATTATTTGTTCATTAGAATGAACTTAGTAAGGCAATGACCAGAAGGTGGAAACTTGCTGGGCTGACTAAAATGATTAGCAAACTGTAAGAGATATGGGTCTATTCAGAGCTATCTGGGGTTGCCTTAATTTTTAGGAACTTTCCAAGAAACAGTCAGAACGTAGTACATGAATTATTTTGTTTTATTCCTTTCTTCTAACCTAATCTTGGTAAGTTACCTATTATTTCTGATCCAGCATGTATTGTTCATATATTTTATATAAGTATATATAATACTTATATACAATACAATATATATTTATACATATAAGTATATATACCTACATGTCTATATAATATGTATTATATATACAACACATATATAATACTAGCACATATAATTAAATATTATTATACATTTATTGATCATATATAATAAAATTATACATAATATCATATGTAATAGCATCTATTATATAATATATTTATATGAAATAGTATAGTATATATACTTATATATTATATAAATATATAATATTTTTGTATTATATATATTACATATATATGAGCATGCACCCTTCAAATTCCATATATTTTTGCTGATATAAAATATGGTGAAAAATAGCCGGGCGTTGGTGGCGCACACCTTTAATCCCAGCACTCGGGAGGCAGAGGCAGGTGGATCTCTGTGAGTTCGAGGCCAGCCTGGGCTACAGAGTGAGTTCCAGGAAAGGAGCAAAGCTACACAGGGAAACCCTGTCTCAAAAAACAAAAAAAACAAAACAGCCACAATATTAAACATAGAGGATAGGCAGTGGTAGCCTTTAATCCTAGCATTCCAGAGGCAGAGATCTACCTGGATCTCTGTGTGTTCAAGGATACGGCCAAGCATGGTGACTCATGCCTTTAATCCCAGAAAGTGAGCCTTTAATCCCAGGGAGTGATGGCAGAAACCAGAAAGGTATATAAGGCATGAGGACCAGAAACTAGAAGCTTTTGGCTGGTTGAGCTTTTAGGCTTTTGAGCAGCAGTTCAGATGAGATCCATTCCAGATTAGGACACAGAGGCTTCCAGTCTGAGGAAACAGGATCAGCTGAGGAACTGGCGAGGTGGGGTAGCTGTGGCTTGTTCTGCTTTTCTGGTCTTCCAGCATTCACCACAATAACTGGCCTTAGGTTTGATTTAATTAATAAGACCTTTTAAGATTTCTGCTACATCAGTGCCCAATCAAAATATCACACAACACCCTCCATGGATCCTGGGAACTAAAATTGAGTCCTCTCGCAAGCACAGTATCAAAGAAAAAGTTACAAATTTGAGATGGGAATGTGTTGGGGGAGTATGAGGAGAGTTTGATGGAGAAAACAAAACATGAGTATGTAAGATTATATCTTATTGTATACCTGTATGAAAATATCAAAAATAAAACAATTAAATAAATAATAAAGATAAAATGTTAAAATATATTTAATACGTTACACTTTCAAACATGTATGTTCTTTTTGTGGAGTTTGAATTAATTTGCTATCACTAGTGAATAAATACATTATCTTATTAAACAAGCTACCATAGTTTACTATAATAAGAGAAAACATATTACAGATATTAAAGTATATTTAGTCATCTACAGCTGGAAAGATGGTACAGCAATTAAGACTGCTTGCTGCTCTTGAATGGAACCTAATTTTGGTTCTCAGAACTCATATGGAGGCTAACAACCATTTGTAACCCCAGTCTCAGGGGATCTAATGCCCTCTTCTGGCCTGCATAGTCCCCAGGCATACATGTGTTACACATACATACAAATATGAACTTATGTATACACATAAAATAAAAAATAACAAATCTTTAAAATGTAGTCACCATTAAGATTTAAACAATTAAATATGGGGTAATTAATAATCTAACATCATTATTATTTGAAAACAAGCTATTACTTCTATTATAAAAATTTATTTTATTATTATTTTTTTTTTTTGGTTTTTTCGAGACAGGGTTTCTCTGTGTAGCTTTGCGCCTTTCCTGGAACTCGCTTTGGAGACCAGGCTGGCCTCGAACCCACAGAGATCCGCCTGCCTCTGCCTCCCAAGTGCTGGGATTAAAGGCGTGAGCCACCACCGCCCGGCTATAAAATTTTAAATTGTAAAATACATTCATATATTTTTAAGAGGAAAGATTTTAACATTCCTAATAACAATTAGTATCAAATGTATAGTTAGACTCACACTTGTGTCTATATATTTTAGATATATTCAAATAACTAAAGAACGAGTTATTTTATTAAATGTAAAGTTCTGCAATTGATGTATTTCTTAATTTCATTTTTATAACTTGAGAGGAAAGAAAATTGTTACATTCAGAGTAATATAATTAATTTATAGATACATTTGATTCTAAGATTTTTATAATCGATGGGGATCATAATATTAGAGATATTCTTTATGTGCAAAGTGCCGTGGTGAATGCCTTACATGGATTGTATCCTGAATTCAGTATTTGAAAAGGTATAAGAAAAACCTTGTTTTAAGTGTTAGCAATGCCAATGGATGCTCTTGCTTGGGGATTTATTATTTCAATGAACCTTGGTTATGAATAGTACTTACCTAAAGGTT
The DNA here is from genome assembly GCA_902168415.1 of Peromyscus melanophrys. Classification (NCBI taxonomy): domain Eukaryota; kingdom Metazoa; phylum Chordata; class Mammalia; order Rodentia; family Cricetidae; genus Peromyscus; species Peromyscus melanophrys. The sequence goes on from CABHPR010156733.1 coordinate 35,413, forward strand.
TCTTTCACTAATTAAATCAAACCATCTAAGTAAAATGTTTGACCACAGATCAGCACATTTTAAGAATTTAATAATTGTGGATTATTAGTATCATTATTACTGTTTAACTCTCACTGCAAGTCAATGGGTAGGTATTTTTCATCTTTTTATTTACTTTTTTTGATACTGTCAAACATAGGTACTATTGGTACTGTATTTACCAATATTTCTGCGTCCCTTTCTACCCACTCCAACTCTTCCTATTTTCACTCTACTCCCTCTCAAATTCATGGCCTCTGAATAGAACATACTGAATCCTTTTAGTGTTGTTCATATGTACATGTGCTTAAGATGTTGATTTAGGATGGGCAAACCTATCAGTAGGCATATCCCTGAAGAAGATTTTTTCTTTGTTTCTTTGTTTCTTTGTTTTTACCTTCTCTTATCAACCTCTGATTGCCTGTAGCTCTTCATTAGTGTGTGTCTGTGTCTGTGTGTGTGTGTGTGTGTGTGTGTGTGTGTGTATTAGAGAGACAAACAGAGAAATGAAGAGAAAGAAAGAAAAAGAAAGAGAGGGAGAGGGAGAGAAATTTCTTCCATCCATACTGGTATATCAACTGGTGTTGGTGTCATTATGAAGGACTTGTTCAGTCAACCATATTGTTGAGATTTGATGGGTGCAACATTCCAGTCATGTCTATTATACACTATCTAGCAACAGACATTTTAGTCCTTTAAATCTTTCTATCTTTCCATTCCCTCTTCTGCAATGTTCCCTGAACCTTAGGTGTAGGGGTTTCAGATGTACTGTTAACAATGGGAACCCCACAGTTAGTTGTTCTCTGCATTTTGACCAGTTGTGGGTCTCTGCAATAGCTTGCATCTTTTACAAAACAGAAGCTTCTTTGATAACAGATAAAAGCTACGCTTACCTATGGTTATATGGATAAGTGTTTTATAATACAGTTTAAAATTATATTGGTTTAGCGAAATGACAGTAGCAGATTCTCCTCTAGGGTCTGTGTAGTAGGCTAGGTTTACATAGCAAGTATGAATTCCCACCTATTGAGCAGTCCTTAGGCCCAATTAGACAGATGTTAGTTATAATGTTTTTATTCATATTATTACTACTTCAGGTTTACTGATGAGGAAATCTAGGAAAAGCAAGATACTTACATAAATTGATTTTAGAGCCTTAATTATTAACTATGATAGTATAACACAGCACAAAAATATTAAAATCTACATTTAACTTGTAATAGATGATCCTCACAGAATGTTTATAACTTTACTACCTGATTCTTAACAGAGTTTTCAGTTTTTGAGTGTGGCATAAACTATGCATTTTTGTATGTATATTTATGTGTAACCAGTGTCAAAATATTTCTTGAACACCCATACTGCTTTTGTTACACATAGAAAGAAGATAATTTTTGTTTGTTTGTTTGTTTTTGTTTGTTTGTTTGTTTTTTGTTTTTTTTTTGGTTTTTTTTGGGTTTTTTTTGTTTTTTTTTTTGGTTTTTTGAGGCAGGGTTTCTCTGTGTAACTTTGCGCTTGTCCTGGAACTCGCTTTGCAGACTAGGCTGGCCTCGAACTCACAGAGATCCGCCTGGCTCTGCCTCCCAAGTGCTGGGATTAAAGGCATGCTCCACTACCCCCCGGCATGAAGATGAATTTTAACAAAATCTTCCTGACAGTAGGCTCACCAGGAAAAAAGAGAAGCTTTGTGTTCACAGGGGCTGAGAAAGGTTGGGAAACATGAAGGTTTGGACAGCTTGAAGAAGAATGTTTGCAAACTCGACAGATACATTCCCAGAAGCACAAAATCTCAATTTTCCCCATATAATAAATATATCTGAAATCAATTTTTGAAGATATCTCCATTTGATATCATTTTGTACTGTGGCCTGCTCTAATAGCCTTAAAACTATAGTTTGTCTAATAATGATTCTTTTTCTTATTTTTTTTTATTTTTGATTGTATGTCTAATTTTCAATTCTGGAACAACAACAATAATAATAAAACATATGCATGCAATGTCTTACTTCCCACTAGATTGTTAATTCCTAGAGGACAGAATCTCTGATTATTTTTCATTTTTATATAGAGTGTACTTCTGTGCCTGTCATACCACACAGTGTTTACTTAATAAATGTTAAATATATAAACATTCTATCATGAATCTCTTATAATAGAAATACCATCCTATTGTTAGAAACTTATAATGTAAACTGGACTAAGTACAGAACCTACCACGGTGACTGTCTTCTAAGGGTTTAATGTGTTCATCAAAAGTCATAGGTTGAAGTCTAAACTACCATGGTGATAGATTATACCAGGAGGTGATGAGGCCATGAAGTCATCATAACTGTAACAAATGGGATCATTGGGACTATCACCCTTTCTTTAGTCATTTTATATATGAAGAAAATGGCTTCAAAATACATTCAAGTAGAGAAAATATATGATGATAAAGAAAATAAGTGTATTTCTAACCTAATTAAATTATTAGTAAACCAGAAGAACAAAGAAGTTGACATTAGTTCTCTTAAATTTAAAAAAAAGATAAAAAACCTTTATTGTTACAAAAAGAGGCATCAGCAATGATAGACCCATAAACACCAAAGTAGGGCATCATTTTATCATGTGACATCATAATAAACCTGAAGAAATGAGATTCTGGTTTCCATCATACATATGAATTACAGAAATTCATTGCTAAAAAAATCCCTAGCCTAGGCTAACTTGGCTCATATTTTCTAAGTTTTTTATAGTACTAATAAAGGATTTTCAAATGGCCCTGTTCAAATATGATATCCTAAAAAAATCCTTATTAAAATTTCCAGAAAGGCTGATCAGTTTCTGCCTGCTATTTTCCACAATACTTTTTTCAAAACTGTGTAAAAATACTAATTGCATGAAATAAGTACATCATAATATAATTAATGCATGTCTACATTCTACTGGCTTCTTGAAATTGCACTGTCCATTTACTTCTGAAAGGCAATGTCTGGATATATTATACATCTCAGTATCTGCACTTCATGTCAAACATGGTCAATGTGACAAACAGTGCAAGTGTAAGAGAGAAATGAAAAAATGATTGGTCAGAGTGAAATTGAATTAACAATGAATAGTGATAAATTGACCTAAAGCTGTGTCTGAATAATTTAGTAAAAACTGTAATTTCTGGTTTTCACATGGATCTTGAAAATTGATATTCTCTGCTAAAGACAAATAACAAGCTAAACAGCTGAAGAAGTCAACAACTCTTCTGGGACCTATCAGGGAACTGAGATCATAGGGCAAATCCCTGACATCAAAACTGTCAAAACAGACAAGTAAATACAGAAAATCACAACTTACTGATGCAGAAACACAAGAGAAGAATCCTCCAGCTAAATCAAGAGTCAGAGTATGTAAAGAGAAACTAAAAGTGATGAATTATGAGAGATTAGGTGTGAACCAATTGGGCACTTTAAAAAAATCCAAGGAGACATAGTTGGGAAATGAGTATGTTATTATGAGTTTTAACCCCTGGATCTTATCCAAATACTCATTAAACACAGGGGGAAATTTTATCACACTAGCCAAAGGAAAGGGGAAAAATAACCTTTAAGAAACACAACACCTGCTGGGCGTTGGTGGCGCACGCCTTTAATCCCAGCACTCGGGAGGCAGAGGCAGGCGGATCTCTGTGAGTTCGAGGCCAGCCTGGGCTACCAAGTGAGCTCCAGGAAAGGCGCAAAGCTACACAGAGAAACCGTGTCTCGAAAAACCAAAAAAAAAAAAAAATAATAATACCTGATCCTGGCCCACACCTCTGAAGGAAGCCTCCCACCCCCAAGAGGCCAGTCTTGAACCTCAGGTAAGACCACCCCCACCCCCACTGCCTGCACCTTCCCAACATAACCCCAGCCACTCTTCCTCTCCTTGTCACCATACACTGGCCCACACCCCTGGTGGAAACCTACTGCATCAAAGACCTGAAAACCAGATAAGCCACCACCACATCCAACCCTCACCTGCCCAGTCCAGCATAACCCCAAGTGCCCCTCTTCTCCTTGACACCTGATTCTGGCCCACACCTCTGGTGGAAGCCTCCCACTCCCCAGAGGCCAGGCCAGCATCCTGAACCCCAGTGAGAAGGAATCCCTCTCCACCTGCACTCTCTCAGCATAACTCCAACTGCTGTTCCTCTCCTATTCACCACGTCTGGGATGACATTTCTGCCAGAAGCCTTCCACCCTATCAGAGGCCAGTCCAGAATCCTGTTCCCCAGAAAGCAGACCAACATCCTGAATCCCAGAGACCAAGCCAGCTACCAGAAAGCCAACTAGAAGCCTCCTACCCCACCAGAAGCAAGGTCAACATCTGAACTCCAGAAGACTCCCAGCCAGATCAGAGGCCACCTACATATATAGCCAGAACTTTAGTCCCAAATTTGGGTAGCAACCTCCTGCTAAACCAAAGACCATCCAGGCCATCAGAATTCCAGCCCACAACATGGGGAGAGACCTGCTCAACTACAAGCCATGAGATCCAGAAGACCAGAGAGGAAGCAGAAACCAAGGAAGAAAACACCCATCTAAAAAATACAAATCCAGAAATAGGCACCTAGACCTATAATCACTCCAAATCCAGATGCCTAAACGTTAAGTGTAAGAACACAAACAACAATAACCATGGCAATATGTCACCACAAGAGCCCATACATCCCACTACAAGAAGTCCTGAATATTACAAAACAGTAGAAGCACAAGGAAACAGTCTTAAACCCAATTTTATGAGATTGATAGAGGTCTTTAAAGAGGAGACTAAAAAACTCCCTTAAGGAAATCCAGGAAAAGACAACAAAAAAAATTGGAGGAGATCAAAAAATCTCTAAAGAATGCTAAGAAAGCCAAGAAAAAAAAAAACAAGCAAAAGAAACTCTTCAAGACCTGAAAATTGAAATAGAAGCAATAAAGAAAATAAAAACTGAGAGAATTCAGGAAACAGAAAATGTGGGTAAGCAAACAGAACTACAGATTCAAGCATCACCAACAGAATTCAAAAGATGGAAGAGAGAATCTCAGACATACAGGAAACAATAGAAGAAATAGATTCATCAGTCAAAGAAAATGTTAAATCTAAAAAACTACTAACAAAAACATCCAGAAAATCTGGGACACCATGAAAAGACCAAACTAAGAATAATAGGGATAGAAGAAGAAGAATCCCAGCTCAAAGGCACAGAAAACATATTTAACAAAATCATAAAAGAAAATTTCCCTAACCTAAAGAATGACATGCCAATAGAGGTACAAGTAGCTTACAGAACACCAAGTGTATTGAATCAGAAAAGAAAGTCCCTGTATCACTTAATGATTAAAACACTAAATATAAAGAACAAAGAAAGAATTTTAAAAGCTACAAAGGGAAAAAAGCCAAGTAATATATAAAGGCAGACCTATAAGAATCACACCCAACTTCTCAATGGAGACTCTAAAACCCAGAAGGGCCTAGACAAATGTCTGGCACTCAAAGAGACAATGGATGCCAGACCAAACGACAATACCCAACAAAACTTTCAATCACCATAGATGAAGAAAACAAGATATTTCATGACAAAGTCAAATTTAAACAATATCTCTCCATAAATCTGGCCCTACTTAAGGTACTAAAAGCAAAACTCCAACCCAAGGAAATTAATTACACCCACTAAAATGCAGGCAATAGTCTCATACCAGCAAAACACAAAGAAGAGAAACACAGACACACAGACACACAGACACACACACACACACACACACACACACACACACACACACACACACTACCGACAACAGCAGCATAATAACAAGAACAATCAGTGGTCATTAATATCTCTCAATATCAATGGACTCACTTTGCCAATAAAAAGACACAGGCTAACAGAGTGGATGCAAAAATAGGATCCATCTGTCTGCTGCATACAAGAACTATACCCCAACACCAAAGATAGATATTACATCAGAGTAAAGGGTTGGAAAAATATTTTCAGATCAGTTGGTCCTAAGAAGCAAACTGGTGTAGCCAGATGTTTCTCCAGTCCTGCCTGGGCCTGAGGTCCAGACGAATCTCTCCCACTCATGGTCCCACAGGCACTTATAAAATAATTACTCAGAGGCTTATATTAATTACAAGCTGTATGGCCTATGGCTCAAGTTTCTTGCTAACTAGCTCTTATAACTTAACTCAACTCATTTCTATTACTCTATGTCTTGCCATGTGACTTTGTGGCTTACCAGTACTTTCACATCTTGTGTCTCCTGGCTGCAGCTCATAGTGTCTCCTCCGACTCTGCCCTACTTCTCTCTGTACCTCTGCTTAGATTTCCTGCCTTGCTGTAAGCTTTCTTACCATAGGCCAAAACAGCTTTATTTATTATCCAATGGGAGTCACACATATTCACAGCATACAAAAAGACAGTCCACAGCACTTCCTCTTTTCTGTCTAATCAAAAAGGAAGATTTTAACTTTAACATAGTAAAATTACATGTAAAAAACCAGTTATCAAGCAAGAATTACAGTTACAGTATCTAGTCTATTTGTATTTGGCAAAATTAAAGAAAATACTCTATCATCTATCTTACTTTTGTGAGTCTAAAGTTTCATATCTAATTTACCTTTTATCATAATTAAGGAAAACTATAATTATGAATCATGCCAGGATAAAGTAAAAAAAAAAAAAGAAGAAGAAAACACATGATCCCTCTTTCCTCTCCTTTTAAGAGGTCATGTATGACAGCAAGAAGCACCACCTCCTTTGGACCATATAGCCCAAGGTCATGGGTGGAGCAAATACCACTACAAACTGGTGTAGATATCTTAATATCTAACAAAATAGATTTCAAAGCAAAATCTATAGAAAGAGATGGAGGTCATTTCATACTCATCAAAGGAAAAATCCACCAAAATGATGTCTCAATTCTGAACATCTATGCCCCAAATGTAAGGAAGGGCACCCACATTTGTAAAAGAAACTTTACTAAAGCTTAAGTAAGACATTGAAAACCACACATTAATAGTGGGAGATTTCACCATCGCAATCTCACCAATGGACAGTCATCCAGACAGAAACTTAACAGAGAAATAACAGAACTAGCAGCTGTTATGGCTCAAATGGACATAACAGATATCTGCAGAACCAGAACATTTTACCCAAACATGAAAGAATATACCTTCTTCTCAGCACTTCATGGAATCTTCTTCAAAACTGGCCCAGATGTAAGTAAATCTACAAATCTATGAACCCTTGATTTTTAACAAAAAAGCCAAAATTATACAATGGAAAAAAGAAAGTATTTTCAACAAATCGTGCTTGCTTAACTGGATGTCAGCATGTAGGAGAATAGAAATAAATTCATATCTATCACCCTGCACAAAGCTCAAGTCCAAGGAGATAAAAGACCTCAACATAAATACAGTTACACTGAACCTGCTAGAAAAGAAAATGAGAAATGCTTTGGCACAGAAGACAGCTTCCTGAATAGAATACAAGTAGCATAGACACTAAGATCAACAATTAATAAATGGGACCTTATGAAACTGAAAAGCTTCTATATGGCAAAGGACATTATCAATAGGACAAAATGGCAGACTACAGAATGGGAAAAGATCTTCGCCAACCCCATATTAGACAGAGGGCTAATTTCCAAAATATACAAAGAACTCAAGAAACTAGACATCAACAAACCAAATACCCTAAATAAAAAATGGGGTACAGATCTAAACAGAGAATCCTCAACAGAAGAATCTGAAATGACTGAGAAGCGCTTAAAGAGATATTCACCATCTTTAGCCATCAGGGAAATGCAAATCAAAAGGACTGTGTGATTTCATCTTATATCTGTCAGAATGCATAAGACCAAAAACACAAATGATGCCTTAGGCTGCAGAGGATGTGGAGTAAAGAGAACACTCCTCCACTGCTTGTGGGTGCGCAAACTTGTACAGCCACTTTGGAAATTGATCTGGCAGTTTCTTTTTTTTAATAATTTATTTATTTTTAAAGTGCATTGTTTTTTTGCCTACATGTCTATCTGTGTGAGGATGCCAAACCTCCTGGAGCTGGAGTTACAGACAGTTGTGAGCTACCATGTGGGTGCTGAGAATTGAACCCAGGTCTTCTGGATGAGCAGTCAGAGCTCTTAACCACTGAGCCATCTCTCCAGCCAATCTGGCAGTTTCTTAGAAAACTAGGAATCAATCTACCTCAAGACCCAGCTATACAACCCTTGGACTCAAAGGATGCTCAATCGTACCACAAGGACACTTGTTCAACTATGTTCATAGCAACTTTATTCATAATAGCCAGAATCTGGAAACAACCTAGATGTCCATCAATCAAAGAATAATTAAAGAAAATGTGTTATATTTGCACAGTGGAGTATTACTCCGCTGTTAAAAACAATGACACCATGAAATTTGGAAGCAAATGGCTGGAATTAGAAAAAAAAAATCATACTGAGTGAGGTAACCCAGACCCAGAAAGACAAACATGGTATGTACTTACTTATAAGTGGATCCACAGAGCCAGAGAGGCTGAGTAACAAGGAAGACTCAAAGGAGGATGCTCTTATCTTCTTGGGAAGGGGAAATAGAAGAGATCATGTGGGTGGACTTCCGATGGCTGGAGACAGGAACCTGGAGGATCAGGTTTGGTGGTAGATGGAGGACAAGAGTACTCAAAGAGATGACTGGAAGGGGGGGGACATTTTGGGGTCAGGTGGAAACCTGGTGCAAGGGAAACTCCAAATAATCTCTAAGTGTAACCTCAGATAAGACTCCTAGTAACAGTAGATACATAGCCTAAACTGTCCATTTCCTGAGGCCAAGCAAGTCTTCCAGTGGAGGGACTGGGACACCCTTTGATGTACAGTCTGTCCTGCCTATGGGATAGCCTGGGGTAAGGGTAGGACTGACACCATGGGAGAGGCAAACCAATGACTGGTCCAACCTGAGACCAATGTCATGTGAGTGAGGCCACTTCTGACACTTTCTGGAGTCCTAGGACCCAGAGGCTGGATGAATCAAAGACATAGGATAGAACCAAACATGACTGAAGAAAAAAAAAAAAGTCAATGTAATGATGTTTAATGATATTCTGCTATACTCACAGATTGGTGCCTACCCCAATTGTCATCAGAGAGGCTTCATCCACTAACTGATGGAAACTGAGGCAGAGACCCACAGTCAAACATTAGGCCAAGCTCAGGGAATCTTTCTGAAAAGAAGGAGAAAGGATTGTAGGAGCCAGGGAGTTCAAGGACATTACAAGAAAACACACAGAAACAACTAACCTGGACTCATAGTTGCTCACAAAGACTGAACCAACAACCAAGGAGCCTGCATGGAACTGACCTAGGCCCTCTACATATACATGACAATTGTGTAGCTTGGTCTTCCTGTGGAACTCCTAACAGTGGGAGCAGAGACTGTCTCTGACTCTTTTACTGGCTATTGGGACCCTATTCCTCATACTGGGTTGCCTTGCCCAGCCTTAATACAAGGGGAGGTGCTTAGTCCTACTGCAACTTGATAAGTCATGTTTTGTTGCTATCCATGGGAGGCCTACCCTTTTCTGAACAGAAATGGAGGAGGAGTGCATGGAGTGTGGCAGCAGGGAGTTAGGAAGAAGGAATGGGAGGAGAGAAGAGAGGGGAAACTGCGGTTGAGATTTAAAATAAATAAATAAAATTTAAAAACCTAGCAGGCTGATTGACTGATTTATACTTCAATGATGGGAGGATGCTACAATGTTGTAATACCTTTGGTTAATTTTAACCCTAAATAAGCCATTATTTACCATATGTATATATGACTAACATCTTTGTGACTATTAGGTAAATAATTTGGTATTACATGAGCAGACACCTAGCATTCACCAACACAAAGGCTAAGAATGTCATCTGGTAACACCTGAGGCTTAAAACAGTAATTTCTCTGTCTTACTGTAACTGCCTACTTGATGGCCCCATTGATTTATCAAAGTATCTGACTGTATGGCATTCTTTGTTTTGTTACTACAAAAACTACAGAAAACTGCTATCACCATGGAACATGATATTTGTGATAAGCTGAATCTATGTTCCTAGGCCATGGTCACTCATATATGGCTCCAGAATAAACTATCTCGTAATACTTTTGATGTATGAGCTAAGACTGTGTAATAACACAAGCTTTATGAATGCTGTAATTTATATGCTATAAAATCATAGTGTGGCCCGGTGGTGGTGGTGGTGGCAGCGGCGGCGGCGGCGGCGGCGGCGGCGGCGGCAGCGGCGGCGGCGCACGCCTTTAATCCTAGCACTCGGGAGGCAGAGCCAAGTGGATCTCTGTGAGTTTGAGGCCAGCCCGGTCTACAGAGCAAGATCCAGGACAGTCACCAAAACTACACAGAGAAACCCTGTCTCAAAAAACAAAACCAAAAAAAATTGAAGTGTGTGTGTTTGGGGGGGTGGGGAGTTCCACCTGAAAAGAAGAAGAAAAATCAAACATCAGAACCAGACTTGGATATATTGCAGATTTCAGAATTATCACACAGGGACTATAAAATAACTATTATTAAGTTAAATAGCTATGATTTTTAAGGTGGTCCTTTAAAAGAATCAATAGATAATGAAAGCAAAGGTATATTACGTCTATAAATCATAAAGCAAAAGGCTACAACAAAAATAAATGATCCATTAATAAATGGATTTATCATTAAGCAGGACATGTCTGAGGACACTTTGTGAACATAAATGTTTATCAATAGTATTTTCTCAAACAGAAATATCAAAAGTAAAATGATTGAAAGAAATGAACAGAATGTGGAAGAAATATAAGATAGTTTTAAAAGATATTATATATATCTTTTATATATAAACATATATTATATATGTATATATAATATATATATCAAATACCAAACAAAAAGATATATATCAAACAAAGAAAAATATATATATCAAATACCAAACAAAAAGAAGAAATCAAAGAAATATTTGATGGAATAATGATTGGGAAGTTTCCAAAATAGTTGGCAACACAAAATCTAAATATTTCATAGAAATCTACACAGCATACATTTAAAAAAAATCTGTAGTAGATATGTTTGCTTCATGTTCTTAGACTTCACAGCTTGTAGAACCATTTCCTAAATGAACCTCTATTCACTAAAAATTACCAAGTCCTTGAATTTTACCTATATAGATATAGTATATGCTGAGGAAATTCAATATCCATGTGCAATAAACTCAAACTCATATTCTCACTTGTACAATATACAAAATAATTTACAATTAATCCAAAATAAAGTTAAAACTTGAAACTTCGAAGCTTCTTCAATAAAACCCAGGTAAGTATTACTAACAATATATTTTTCCATAATTTCCTAGACATGACACCAAAAGTACAGGCAGTCAAAAAGAAAATAGGTAAATAGGAGTACATAAAACTAAGAAGCTTCTGAAAAACAAAAGGAAATTATCACAAAGTAGCACAATAATGGACTGGAGACCACTTACCAATATTCTTCTCCTCTGGAAACTCTTGAGCCAGGACCTCCAAAATCCACATTACCCAGAGCACCACTGTGTTACTTTCTCCTACTAGGATAGCCCATTAAGCCCTGCTTAAAGTGTTCAACCACTTCTCTAGTCCAAAGTCTGAAAGTCTTCCATATTTTTCAACAAGCACCATGGTCAGTACCCCACTCCCTAGAACCAACTTTTGTTATAATTACTGTTCTATTGCTAGGAAGAGACACCATGAACAATGCAATTCTTATAACGTAAAGCATTTAATAGACGTTTTCTCATACTTTTAGAGGGTTAGTCCATGATCATCATGGTGTGAAGCAGACAGAAATCACACTGGAGCATTAGCTGAGAGTTTTAACTCCTGATATGCATGCAACAAGCACACACACACACACACACACACACACACACACACACACACAGCGACTAGACCTAGTATGGGATTTTGAAACTTCAAAGCCTACACTCAGTGACACACATCATCCAACAAGGCTATACCTACTCCAACAAGGCCACCCTAACCCCTCTTCAATAGTTCCACTAACTATGGACCACATACTCAAATATATGAGCCCATGGGAGCCATTCTAACTCAAACCATCACAATGTGATTCATCAATTCTACTTCTGGATATATTTCTAAAATAATTGAAATCAAGATTTCAAGGAGGCATCTCGACTTCTATGTTCATTACAACATTATTTCCCAATAGTCAAAATAAGGAAATTATATAAATACTTACCTATGAGTAAATGGATGGAAAATATATCTCAGTGCAATACTGTTCATCCTCAATAAAAAAAGAACTCCTAGCCGGGCGTTGGTGGCGCACGCCTTTAATCCCAGCACTCGGGAGGCAGAGGCAGGCAGATCTCTGTGAGTTCAAGGCCAGCCTGGGCTACCAAGTGAGCTCCAGGAAAGGCTCAAAGCTACACAGAGAAACCCTGTCTCGAAAAACCAAAAAAAAAAAAAAAAGAACTCCTGCTACATTGTACAATATGGACGAAACTGGTGCATATTATACTAATCAGGAATAGAAAAAAATGGTCTGTGATGTATAAATATCAGAAAAATCAAACTGAGGAGCAAGAATGAACAGTGCCTTCCAGGAGTTATAGAAACGAAGAGAAATGGGTAGTACAAATTTCTAGTAATGTAAAGTTAGTAGCTTCTAAAGATCCATTATACAACACAGTGTCTGTAGTTAATATTATATTATATACTAAAAACTGTGTTGAGAGTAGATTTCTTAAGTATTCTTATTACAAAACCCAGCACTCAAACAAAGCTACAATAGACAAAAGGAAGTTTTAAAGAATAGTGGATATGTTTATCACGCTGATCTTTTGATAATGGTTTCATGAGTTTAAACATACATACAAACTTACCTAATTGTATGCATTGATTATGTATCATATTTTATACATCAATTATAGATTAATAATGTCTTTAAATGGGAAAGGAAAATGTCTATCATCATTAATAAATATTATTAAAGACTGGAAATCCTAGAAGTATGATTTGAAAAGCTGAAATGAATCACACATATATCTAGAAATTTGTTATCATAAGACAGGAAAAACCTAGTATTTCTATATTAATATAAGAAAATCTGGAACAAAACACCAATAACAAGACTTTATCTTCTTATCTACAATGCTAATATCTTAAATATTTCCTTAAGATAAGCTCCTAAAAGCTCCTAAAATTACTTCATTAATGTGCTTAAGCAGGTGATGCTAATATTAAAACACTAAAATTTTCCCTTTATTATATTTTAGTATAAATGGGTGTTTTTCCTTCATGTATGTCTGTACTCCCCTTATGCACAGTGCCCATGGAGGCCAGAAGAGAGTGTGAGATACTCTGAGACAGGAGTTATAGAAGACTGTGAGCTGTCATGTGGATAGCTGGGTAATGAATGGGTCTAGGTCCTCTGAAGAGAGCAGCTAGAGTTCTTAACTGCTGAGCCTTATTTCTAGCCCCAACAAATAACAAATATTTTAAAGTAAATGTACAATGAATTGCAAATAGCAAGGTGCTTAAGATTGTATTTTCTCCTCATTCAATCTTGCAATTAACTATTAAAAATAAGTAAATTTATTAATATAGTGCACATTAGAAATTTCCAGTCTTTTCTTTTACCTCCCCACACACTCAGTTTACCAGTTCTTGACCTACTATTTCTCAGTGTCACTCGTTATTCTTAGTATTGCCTGATATATATGGGGGAAAGTAGATAGGCTAATTAAAATATGAATATTTCCACTCTTTCTGGGGAATATGAGTTCTCTTTTAAAAGTTCTTAGTCTCCTTGATAAAATAATTTTAAAAGGGACTCAAATGTAAGCTCTGGGGAATTTTATTACTATTTTAGACAAAAAAAGGACAGATAAGTACTAAATTTCAGATGCTGTTGGGAAAAGGGAAGAGAATAGAAGAAAAAGTCATGCCTTTTGAATTAGAGTATGTGCAGGCTAGTGTTATGTCAACTTGACAGAAATTATAGTCATTTTGGAAGAGGGAAGCTCAAGTGATTGGTGACCTATGGGCAAGCCTGTGGTACATTTTTTGACTGATGCCTGATAGAGGGCCCAACTCATTGTGGGTGATGGCATCCCTGGACTGGTGGTCCTGAGATAGGAAGGTAAAGTGAGTAAGCCATGGGGAGCAATCCAACAAGCAGGTTCCTCCGTGACTTCTGCATCAGCTCTAGCCTCCAGATTCCTGCCCTGTTTGAGTGTCTGCTCTGACTTTCTTTAGTTTAGGACTGTGATGTTTAGCCCCTCCCAAAGTTGCTTTTTCTCAAGGTATTTTAGTACTGTAACAGAAACCTTAAAAGGGTCTTAACAGGGTCTAAGAGTGCAGGAAGTGAGAAATAAGGTAAGCAAGTAGCTGCATGAGGATGTCAGTGTTTTCAGGGATAGCATGAGAATGCTCAAAGTGTCAGACAAGCAGACATAGAACTTTGGCCATTAAATGAGAAAGAACAATAAAGAAGAGGAGGAATTGTGCTGTTTGAATTACAATTCAAAAGTGGGCCTGATTAGCAGTGAGAATCTGTGAGCAACTGCATAAATGGGAGGGCTTTGGGTGCAGAAACACTGTATCTCCCTAAGGGGATAATTACTCTTTCTATTTCTTTCACACTTCACGGGGTAAATCGGATTTTTTGAAGGGTGGTTCCCATAGCCAGGAAGTTATAAAGGTCAGTAGGATTCACTTTTAAGGAAGAGGACAAAAGTATGTAATATTTGAGGTAGTTTTAAAATATTATATCTCCACCCAGAGACTGAAGTACAACAGAAATTGTGTTCTCTTGACAAGGAAGAAGTATCTTTTCCTTAGGAAACCTCTCAAAACCCCTGATACCTCTATCTTCCTTCTTTTACATAATATTTTAAATCTAGAAGTAATGATGCTGCTTCCCCTTCTTAAAATTGGTATCTATCAGGGAAATGGGAGGTAAGATCTGACGCTGATTATGAATGGAGAAGTCCATCCTAAATGGTCTCCAAGCATGCTGACACTTATAATAGCTACCTATCATTACCACATTAATCATAATAAATATATGTCACTTGAATGTACATACATGCATTTTTCAGTATTAAGTGGGTAATCTCTGAGGTGAAAAAGGAGACATTTCATAGCATTTCATAGGCAACTAGGTAACTCGATTTGAAGATAATATATTTAAAACAAGATGTTGAGGAAATTGGACCAGCAGAGGGATCAGTGGATAAAAGCACTTGCCTCATAACCCTGTCTACCTGAGTTTGATTCTAGGAATTCACAATGGAAGAAAAGAACCAAGCCCTGAAAGTTGTTCTCTGACATCTCTATATACGTGCTGAATCATGCACATACCCACGTGCATGCCTCACCCATAAATAGTAAATTAAAAGTAAAATTGGGGAAATGGCTTTTAAAGACACAAATTTTCTTCTAAAGTATCTATTTGGGACTGAAGATAGAGCTGACTTGATCAAGCTCTTATCTAACATCAAGTATATTCTGGGTTAGATACCCAGAACTGGAAAAAACAAAACAAAGAAAAACAAAGAACAAAACCAAATGAAACAATGGCCTGCTTCTGAATGAGCTGGTAAAAGAAAGAGACCTAAGCAATAATCTCTCTCTTCCTTCTCATTGTCATTCAGGATCTAAAAGGCTGTTCTTAAGCTGTACAAATGGTAGTAAATCCTCTAAGAAAATAACAGAATGAACAATGTGGCTCAGTCACTCACAAATATAGCTGTAGCAATGAAGGACTGCTTAAGAAGCAATTGGAAATAAATTCCACAAACAAATACTTCAAGGTATTACAATTTGGAAAATACAGCAAATAAGAAGTGCAGTAAGTGGTAGATTATGCAGCTCAGAAAAGAAAATAAGCACACTAGGACTTAGAGTTGCTACTTTGAGATATAAAATTCATAACCAATTCTCTCAGTTGGTAAACTGTGTTATAAAATTGACAAATTTAAGCATGCGATGAATTATTTTCATGATTCTCAATGAGTATAAAACAATTAGACAAAATCAATATTTGAAAAACTTACACGTGTCTCAAAATATGTGTGAACTTATTAATAAGTAAGCCTAATCAGTAATTCAAATATGGAATACTCTCAAGAATTAAGATCACACATTCTCTGTTCTTTGTTGCTTCTGCTCTATTATACACTTAGCAAATAATTAGTCTTTGTTTCTTTTCTTTAGCTCAGCCATATAATACGCATTGCATTTTAATCACCCTAATAAATAGAAATCAGACAATCATTTGTAGAACTACTCAAAAACCATGTATGAATATAACAAAACTATATATTGTAAACCTAAATGAGAAGTTATTTATGTCTACAGAAGAGAAATGGATCAAACAAAAGATGGACAAATTTATAGATCGATTCAGCCACTTATGCTAAGGCATTTTAAAGCTACATTTTAGAACAACACTAGTAATTAATGCATGAGAATTTTTTTTCTGTGATGAAAAATCTTTTCTTGGAATTGTGATTTTATTTTACTTCTAATGTTTTTGTTGTTTTTAAAGGGACATTTACTTTTGGTATTAGAACTGTGAAAACATCAGGTAGTTATTATAAAGAATAACATTAAATCATACACCTACCTGTAATGAACCTTCAGATCAAATGCAGTAAAGAATGATTGGCCATTTCCTGGGAACCCGGGTATGAACCTGGCTAGAGTTCATCCACCTGCCAGTATTTAATTAAGGCTTGCTTCAAATTTGGCTTTAAGTTGTGTTAGTTGTCTTATTATTGGCCATTGGGATTAACATTTTCTGGAGGTTCCCAGCGAGATTCAGACCACCCACCCAAATACTAAAGCTCAATCTTTACTCTGCAACTCAAGGTCTGAGGGGCCGCTTCAGGAGTCATGTGCGGGGACTATGGGGTGAACTACCATGCTGAGAAAAGCAGCAAGTGTCTACAGAGGCCTCTGAGCAATGGAAGGTGATCTTGAAATGGTTCTGGAGTCCACTGCCAAGGAAAACAGAAAGATGTAAGGCCTTCTCCAGGCCACCTGGAGAGGAGAGGCACACAGCACACCAGAGCTCACAAGGACACTTGCCTCAGTGGCATCACTCAGGGAGACTTGCTGGCTAGCTAAGGTTTCAGCTATGGTGATGTGCAGTTTCCTGCTACCACTAACTGCCAGAGTCTGAGCGAGTCTGTGGCATAGACCTCCTTGTCTGCAGTATCTACTTATCCCAAGCTTGTGGGTGGCTTCTCTCCCCAGGCTGGCCAATGTGACAAGGAAGCCTGTGGAAGCCACTGAGTGTCATAGGCAAGAAAAAAAATAAACTAGCCCAGGCATCAAATGTTTTTTCACGTTTCTTTTTGATTTTAGCTTTTCCTTTCTTTCTTTCTTTCTCTCTCTCTTTTTTTTTAAGTGTTAGGTATTGAACCCAGGAGTCTGCACATGTGAGGCAAGCAAGCTGCTGCTGAATTATATTCCAGAATTTGTTTTCTGAGACAGGGTCTCACCGTGCATTCCAGGCAGGCCTTGAACTTTTTATCATCATGTCTTACTCTCCTGAGTGCTGGGATTACAGGAGTGCCCCATCACAAGCCTCTCCACATTGTTCTTAATGATGTGCTGCATTTTTCGTGAGATCACAGTCTCTTGTCACATTGCCCTGAGGCTGGCTCTGCAATGCCCATTGACCTAAGGCTTCTAGCTGGGTGGCTAAGAAAGGCCTGGTAGAAATGGAGATGCTGTGTGATGCCTGTCAGGTGAGCGGTGGAGTGAGGTAATGCACACAAAAAGAGAAAGATTTAGTGGCAGTTAAAACTGTGTGACATCTCCCTAGGAGGTGTCCCAGCAGGTAATTTTGGTGTTTGTCAAAGGACTTTACACCTACTGTCTCCAAATGGAAGACAGCACAGCAAGTCTCAGACTGGCAGTGGCTTGTCAGTGGGAACACGGCTGTTGCCACGGCCTGGAGAAAGGCTTCTTCAACTTTATAAGACCATTATTCTACCCTATGCTGCTACTTCATCATACATTGCAGATGTTCAAGTGGGGTGTAGCCAGGACCACATTGTGGCCAGGAAAGGTGTAGAGGTGGTGCAGCACCTGTACGCTGCCCAGCTTCCTACTGAGTTATAGGAAATAGACTACAGGATGAGCCCACAACACACAGGTTGACAAACAACAAAGCAGAGAAAGCAAGGCTGCAGAGGGGCAGACAGCCTGCAGGACTGGAAAGATCATGGACACTGGGTGGAGGAGCTGGTGTGCCCTGGCTCTGAAGGAGAGATAGGAGTTGAAGTAAAAGATCCTTGGGAGCAGAGGCAAGCACTCAGGATCAGCAGGGCGTTTTGTGGAGGTCAGCTGGGAAATGAGACTGAGAGGAGCTGGGACTCTGGCAAGGACTGTGCATTTCATCCCTATGATCTCTAGTATGAATAGGAAACCACACAGGTGTTTCTGGGTCCTGGTGCACTACTGTTAAGACACAAAGATGACCTCAGTTTTTATATTGACCCATGCAGAAGAGTGTGAGGATCAGAAGTGACATCTTAGCTGCTCACTTCAATTAAAAAGGAAATGGTCAAGCCTAAAAAATGATCATAAAAAGAAAGGTATTTATGAATGATTATCATTCATTTATATATATATATTAATATAATATGAATACTATTACTTTGTTCTGTATTTTCCTTTTCTCAGGTTAAGGACAAACTATCTGGAAGGAAATAAAAATAAATTAAGATTTGACTATGGTGCTTAAGTTGATCATTGTCATAGGAGAGTAATCTGGAACTTCAAAAAATATTTTATCATCATTATTTTGTATTATTTGTATAGCACAAATAATCTAGCAATCTATTATAGCAAATAACTAGCAATCTCCCCCGACACACAAATAGAACATGGATGAATTAAAGGAAATTTTCTACTGTATCTGTAATTTTAATGAGACTAACAAATGTTGCTGAGTAGCATAAAATAATTAATAAATAAACAAAATACTTTTTTTTTAAATGAAAAACTCTTGTATTCTGTTCTAATGCTTGCCTCGGGATAGAGAGAAGCCATTCCAAAGGACATTCGTAAATCTAGAGATTTTGTGCTTGAGTTTATTTACATGATGGGAGACTAGATAGAATTCCATAAATCTCCAATGTTTATGACTGAAAAAATTTGGCAGTAAAGTCTTTAGAAATTTCTCTTAAGATTTTTGACTATTTAATTAAGAATGAATTTAATGATTATAGTTGACTTTATGAAGTTTGGATTTTTATCCAAAACACCTTTGTATAATGAACCTTTCAAACTTAACAGCTAAATGTATGTTGGTTTCTGCCTTACCAGTTATTGGTATTATCATTCTATTTAGTGCTACTAGTTTATCAAACCAGCTATGACTAGGGACTTTATCTGGCTTGATTATGTCTCACAGGTGACTCCGGTGTCTCTGTAGAGAATGAGGAAAAGAAAATGTATGAAAGCCGGGCGGTGGTGGCGCACGCCTTTAATCCCAGCACTCGGGAGGCAGAGCCAGGTGGATCTCTGTGAGTTCGAGGCCAGCCTGGTCTCCAAAGCGAGTTCCAGGAAAGGCGCAAAGCTACACAGAGAAACCCTGTCTCGAAAAAAACCAAAAAAAAAAAAAAAAAAGAAAATGTATGAAGAAGCCACTAACCTTGGGAAATCTCCTGGGTGTAAGCAGTTGGGCTTGGGAATTAAGAAGCCCATACAAGGGGAAAATGGTGTGTGTGGTGGGTGGTTGGAGGGTGGGAGAAGTATTACCACCATCACTCCTTAAGTCAGACTTCTCTACAACTACAGCTAGAAACATTACCCAGTGCCCCTTAGACCCACCCTGAGCTGTCGGCCTTAGTACTGCAATGCTGGCTGTTTTCTGGTCACACAGAACTGTATGTGACTGTGAAGAAGGTGGAGTGTTACTGATTGGCACACCTGCTTCACAGGCACTGTCACTAGGAGGCAAAAGTCCCTTTAAACAACGGAGACAGAATATAACACAGACTTGAACTATGAACATTGCATTTGGGACTATGATGTTTTGATGCAATTTTAATTCCTCATAATAGTTAAAATGGTTTCTACTGCCAAAGTGCCTACAGGCCTGTTTGCTTTACTTTTGTTATTACTGTACGGAAAATTGTAGGAGGGTTTGAATGTTTGCCAGAATCAGATCTTTTCTGTAACTAGAGATAAGATAATATAAGGATTATAAGAGAAAAAGAGGGGTTTTTTTTTTTGTTTTTAATCTGTTTTTTTTTTTGTGGAAGCAATCTTCAGATCTTCACTCTCCCTCCTCTCCAAATCCAGTCCCCTAGTTTCATCCCCATGTGTGTAACAGACTACCCGCTATGGCCTAAGCTTCCTCTCTGCTGCCATTACCAGGAGACTAAGAAGATCCTAGTGGCAGAGCCTGATTCCCTCCTCCTATGTACCCTCTCAGCCCCTCCTCCCTCACCTTCTAGCCCATCTCCATTTCTTGGTGTCAGTTCTCAATACCTAAAATCATTCTACTCATAACCCTCAGTGGCCACACCTGGCAGGATCACAGAAGCATTCCCTTCCAGAGAACGCAGACCCACCACAATTTCCTAAGAACTAGAGAATGCAACAGAAACCAAGGAATAAAACACTCACCCAACAAAGGCAAGACCAGATATCACCACCTAGAGTTACAATCATCCCAATCCAGATGGCATAAAAACACAGTTACAGCCAGAACAATATGCCTCCATTGGAGCTCAGCATCCCTACCACAGGATACCCTGAGAAATGTAACACAGTTGAAGTACAAGACAAGGAACTCAAGACAGCCTTTATGAATATAATAGAGGTCTTTAAAGAAGAAATGAATAAAGCCATTAGAGAAATCTGTGAAAACACAAAGAGTGGGATGAAATGAAGAAAAGAGTTCAAGACTTGCAAGTGGAAATAGAATCAATAAATAAAACTGAAACTCAGGGAACACTAGAAATAAAATTTAGGAACTTGAACAGGAACTTCAGAGGCAAGCCTTACCAACAAAATACAAGAGATGAAAGAGAGAACAGAATCTCGGTCATTGAAGACAAGACAGAACAAACAGATACCTCTGTCGAAGAAAATATCAAATCTTAAAAAATGACTCCTGAAATTCTGCTATACTCATAGATCAGTGCCTTGCTCAGCCATCATCAGAGAAGCTTCTTCCTGTAGCAGGTGGAAACAAATACAGAGAGACTCACAGCTGAACAATATGAAGAGTGAGAGAGACCTTGGAACACTCAGCCAGGAGTGGTATGCCTCCATTAGATCCCTCCACTCAGAGCTCAGGGATCTCTGCAGAACAGAAGGCAGAAAGAGTGCAAGAGCCAGAGGGGATAGAAGGCATCAATAAAACAGGTGTTTTAAACACAACAGGCCAATACACATATGCTGTGGGATGGTCTGTATGTCAAACATGTTGTTTATTGGTTAATGAATAAAACATTGATTGGCCAGTGGTCAGGCAGGAAGAAGTATAGGCGGGACAAGGAGGAGAGAATTCTGGGAAGTGGAAGGCTGAGGAGACACTGCCAGCCGCCACCATGACAAACAGCATGTAAAAACGCCGGTAAGCCACAAGCCATGTGGCAAGGTATAGATTTATAGAAATGGATTAAT
>CABHPR010156734.1:0-13748 GCA_902168415.1 Peromyscus melanophrys
TGGGAAAAGTATTGACACTGTATCTCTGTGTCCATATATTTAGCTCTTCCTCAAAGATATTATTCTGTATACACATTTCCTGAAATGATCATGAGCACCCAATTAATGAGAAACATAACAGTATTGCTCTAAAGCCTCTCAGGAAATGAAAACATTGATTAAGGGAGTGTTAAATAAATCTATGGCATACTTGCCACCTGGGGCCATTATTATGTTCCTTCCTGGGCTGCTGCCAAGGGCCATGTCCTGTCCATGGCCCTGAGGAAGCTGTGGGGGTCTATGTTGATATCCATATCTCCTCTTACCAGTGAGGGCCTTGCAGCCACCTGCAGTCTGGGCAAACATCTATGACCATGTTGGTGTCAAAAAGATATGCCCCCAAAATGTGTCTTAGAAGCCTGTGCTGCCACCTAGGACCATAATGACTTCTGGGCCAGGGCTGTTGCTGAGGGTTGTGTCTGGGCTCATGTCCCTATAGCAGCCAGGGTCTGTGTTGATGTCTCATGCACCTGTGGCCATCAAAGACAGTGCAGACACCTGGAATCTGGGTCGCTACCTGTGCACATGGTGCTGCTGGGTCCAATCCAATCTGAGTGACCTACACTGCCAACCAGGCCCATGGTCACATCCAGGCTTGGGCTGCAGTCTAGGACCATGTCTGGGTCGATGTTGCAAAGACAGCCAGGATCTGTGTTCATGTCCATGGCCTGTGTTGCCAACAAAGGCCACACAGAAGTAGGTAGGGGTCTAGGTTTCCATCTAGGTCCATGTTAGTGTCCAAGGGCTGTGCTTCTGCTGGAGTCATATAGATCTGAGTGGCCAATGCTGCCACTAGGGGCCCTGGTGTCCTCCGGGCCTCGGTTGCTTTCAAAGGACCTGTCTGTATCTGTTGCCCTGCAACAGCCTTGATCTATGTTGATGTCAGTGACTCCTGTTACCTCCAAAGACAGGGAAAGTTAACACAGAATTAACCTCACCCTTCACAGGCTGCAGCACTGGGGGAGCTGGACCTGCCCCTCACCAACTGTAGCAGTCGGGTGAGTGGGTCCTGTACCTGGACCGAGCAGCACATTAGAGAATACCTTGTTGGTGGTAGTGCAGGTGAGCTGTCCCTGAGGCTGTGAGAGCAAAAGAACTGAGCCCACTTCCTTTTTCCACCTTGTGTTGTTCAGGGTGAGCGAAAGATGCCTGCCCCACCTAAGCATATGCTACCTGTAGCTGGTGGGAGAGTTGGCCTCTGGGGAATAAGAACAGGAGACTGGGGCAGCCCCTCACCAACTGCAGCAATTGGGATTGTGGGCTTGGCACCTCACCTGGACCAAACAGCAGAGCTGTGTCTTGTGGTCCAAGGGTGAGTAAGTTAGATTTGATGCCATGAGAGCCGGAAAACTGGCCTCTGTTCTGCCTGCTGCATGGGTTGAGCTAGCTGGGACAGTGCTGGAGAGCTTGCCTGGATGATGAGGTGAGGAAAGATGGTGGGCTAACCAAACTGCAACCATCCAGGCCAGAACCAGGGCTAGGAGTTATCCCACCCTAAGATCTTCATCTTTGAACTGCTGGAGCATTCAAAAGGCTCAGATGTGCCTATCCAAAGCTGCAGGATCTCTATGACACAAGGCATCAATAGGATATCCTGTTGGCAGCAGGCGCTGAACAGGCCTTGTGCATAGGCTGTTTGCCTTAAAGTGCCCTTTTGTCCTTCCTCTTTTCCTGTGGTCAGTAAGTCACAGGATGTTTATGATATAGCTATTGCTGGAACATTGTTTCAAGAATCAGCTCTCTGCTTGCAGTCTTCCTGTTTGGCTGAGCTGCTGAAACGCAGATGGGAACCTGAGGACCGTACCCTGACCCCATGGAGAGTAGGAAGTAGCAGGGTATATAAGGCTGATGGATAGTCAATAAAGGAGCACTCTTTGAATGACGAACCACAGTGTGTCCTGAGTGCTGCTTAACCTTGACGTCCCTCGCCAGTTCTGTGTCCCCGGCTGTGCGGGTCGCAGCAAGTGGAGGTTCCATCGAGACTTGGAAAGAAGGGGTAAGCGTACGAGGCTCACCTTCACAAAGGAAGGGGGAGGATTGGATGTAACAGAGTAAAATAGGGTATGTACCATGGGGAATTCCACAGCTAAGGCTCAGTTGGCCACTGAGTTGAGAGAGCTGTTGCTGAAACAAGGAACAGGTATTAAGTCTAGTACCGCACTTACATTTGTGGACACTATAGCTGAAGCTAGCCCATGGTTTCTGACAGGAGGAGGGTTGACTATCCCTGATTGGGAACAGGTGAAACGTGATCTACAGAAGGCATTGCAAGATACAGGACCAGAGGAATTTCCTATTGCAGCCTTTTCTCTTTGGAGGCTGGTAAAGGATGCGCTATTAACTGACAAGGTGAAAGTGAAGGAACAATTAGCAGAATGTGAGCAGGTTTTTGCCACTGCCCAGGAAGCTGAAACTAATGAATCTTTAAAAGGGGAAAAAGAGGAAGAGAAGGCTATGAAACCTCGCAAAAAACTTGCAGTTTGGGATGATGAGAGTGACCTTGAGTTTATATATGAGTTGTTGGATGAGGAGGAGCAGTTAGAGAAAGAGATCGAAGAATTACAATGGCGGCTGCAGAAAACGAAAGTAAAACATAAAGAGCCATGGGCTCCGATCTGCTGTCATCCACCTCCTCGTAATCCATACTGGTTGGACAGGGACAATCAGGGTGATAAGGAGGAAGGGAAACGGAGGGGAGTTATCTGGCAGGATACTGTGCAGGCTTATCCCGTTTCCGAAACTGTTAATGCTGCCGGACAAGCCGTCAGAAATCATGTACCTTTGACATTTAAAGAAATGAAACAATTAAAAGAAGCAGTGAGCAGTTATGGTCCGCAGGCTCCATTCACTGTGACACTTTTTGAGTCCTTTTCAGCTAGTTATTTAACACCTAGTGATTGGCAGCAATTATGCCGTGCTGCCCTGTCTGGAGGAGATTACCTCTTGTGGAAAAGTGAGAATCACGAAAGATGCTTAGAGCTGGCGCGCATTAATGCACAGGCCGGTCAACCCCAGAGGAATTATGACATGCTGGCAGGTGCAGGGCAATATGCCAATATTCAGCAGCAAATATTGTATGACCCTGGCACGTATGCTCAAATAGCTAATGCAGCGGTCCGAGCCTGGAAATCTCTGCCAAACCTTGCTGCGGGAGAACAAATTTCAAAGGTCTTGCAAGGTCCTTCAGAACCCTATGCAGATTTTGTGTCACGGCTTTTGCAATTGGCAGGAAAGATCTTTGGAGATTCTGATCAGGCTATGCCGGTAGTTAAATAGTTGCCATATGAGAATGCAAATAAGTATTGCAAAGAAGCATTAAGAGGGAGCAAAGGCAAGAGTTTGAATGACATGCTTCGTGTCTGCAAAGACATAGTAATTATATTACTGGACAAGTTTTAGCTGCTGCCATAAGACATGGCTTGCAAGGCATGAATGGCCGAGGTGCTCCACCTAAAGGATGTTTCCAGTGCAGGCAGGAAGGCCATTTGAAATGTGATTGCCCACAAAACAATCTAAACCAGTCACCTGGAATATGTCCCAAATGTAAAAAGGGTCAGCACTGGAGTAGTGAATGTAGATCTAAGTTTGACGCACAGGGTAACCCACTACCTTCAGGAAACGGGGGACGGGGCCCGTTCTGGGCCCTGAAAGCCAGAGTGTATGGAGCTATGCAGACCCAAACAGTAATCCCAGGCAGTGGTCGCCTTCGTTTCATTCCACAAAACAACCCCTTTCAATTGACCAACTCAATCGAGGAACACCGGGAAGTGCAGGACTGGACCTCAGTTCCGCCGCCAGAGCAATCTTAACCCCTCAAATGGGACCTCAAGCATTACCCACTGGAGTTTATGGCCCCCTATCAAAAGGATCTATGGGACTGCTTTTGGGTAGAAGTAGTGCGTATATGAAGGGCATAAGGATTTTGCCTGGAGTGATAGATAATGACTATGAGGGAGAGATAAAAATCATGGCAGAGGCAACACAGGGGGGTCTTAGTGATCCTGCAAGGGGAGCGTATAACTCAGCTACTTCTGCTTCCTATTGTTTCTACAAAAAATAGAAGTTTATGTGTAGCCCGGGGAAAGGGAGGTTTCGGGTCCACTGGTACTCCTCAAGCGTTCTGGGTAGCTCACCTAGACTCTAGGCCTAAATTAGAATTAAAAATTCAAGGTAAATCTTTTGTGGATTTCTTGATACTGGGGCAGATGTATCCATTATATCCAAAGAATATTGGCCTGCACGATGGCCTCTGGAGGATTCTACAGCAGTGTTACAGGGCATAGGACAGACCAGACCACAGAAAAGTGCCTGCATATTGAAGTGGAGTGATCAGGAGGGGCATGAAGGACATTTTCAACCTTATGTTGTATTTGGTTTGCCTACTAACCTGTGGGGAAGAGATGTGTTAAAAACCATGGGAGCGGTTCTCACTACTCAAGCTCTAAAGGGAGAAAATCCATTTGTTAATAACATAATGATGGATATGGGATGGGCACCAGGAAAAGGACTGGGAAAGGCAGAGCAGGGTTGTGTTGCTGCTCTTACTGCCACCGATGAGGTCACCAGACTACCTGGAGATCAGAGAGGCTTGGGGCATTTTTAGTATGGGTCACTGGTGTGCGGCCTTCTCCCACACCTATTACTTGGTTATCTGATGAGCCTGTGTGGGTAGATCAGTGGCCCTTACCACCAGAAAAATTGAGGGCCTCCCATGAGTTAGTGCAGGAACAGTTGTTGGCAGGGCATGTTGTCCCTTCCACATCCCCCTGGAATACTCCTATTTTTGTTATCAAGAAAAGGTCTGCTGGGTGTTGGTGGCGCACGCCTTTAATCCCAGCACTCGGGAGGCAGAGCCAGGCAGATCTCTGTGAGTTCAAGGCCAGCCTGGGCTACCAAGTGAGCTCCAGGAAAGGCGCAAAGCTACACAGAGAAACCCTGTCTTAAAAAACCAAAAAAAAAAAAAAGAAAGAAAGAAAGAAAAAGAAAAAAAGAAAAGGTCTGGAAAATGGAGACTTTTACAAGATTTACATGCAGTAAATGCCACTATGTAGTTAATCGGGGCTCTTTAGCCAGGCCTTCCCAGCCCAGTTGCTATTCCCAAAGATTGGCATATGATAGTGCTAGATTTGAAAGATTGCTTTTTTACTATTCCTTTGGCTCAGCAAGATTGCCAGCGTTTTGCATTTTCTGTTCCTTCTATTAATTATAAAGAACCATATAAGTGATATCATTAGGTTGTTTTACCTCAAGGAGTGGCTAATAGCCCCACTATGTGTCAAATGTGTGTTGCAGAAGCCATTCAACCCATTAGAGCAGAGTTTCCATATGTGTATATTATACATTATATGGATGATATATTATTGGCAGCATCCACCCAAGACTGTGTATTACAAGTTTATGCAGATTTACAACAAGCACTTGCAGCTGCAGGATTAGTGATTGCCCCAGAAAAGGTACAAAATATGGCTCCTTATCAATATTTGGGATATACTATAAATTCTGTAGGGATATTTCCACAGAAATCACAATTTCATATTGCAGAATTAAAGACATTGCATCATTGGCAGAGGTTTTTAGGGGAAATTCAATGGCTCTGCCCCTCATTCCACATACCCACCGGAGAACTTAAGCCTCTCTATGATGTTTTAAAAGGAGATTCGTCTCCGACTTCCTTAAGGACCCTATCAGCGGAAGCCAAGGCCGCTTTAGGAAAGGTAGAACAAGCACTACAAGAACTCCAAGTGCAACAAACAGATTATACCAAACCCTTATTATTGCTAATTCTTCCCTCTGAATTTTCACCTATGGGAGTATTTTGGCAAACAGGGCCCATATTTTGGGTGCATTTATCTGCATCCCCATCTAAAACTTTGAATGCATATTATGAATTGGTAATTCAACTCCTATGGAAAGCTAAATATATGGGGCAATCCTTGTTTGGAAAGTCTCCTGAGTGCATTGTACTCCCTTATACACAAGAAATGTTAACTTATTTGCAAAGAGAACATGAAGCTTGGTGCCTTTTCTTGTGTACTTTCACAGGCTATATAGATGATCATTATCCAAAACATAAACTTACAGAAAGCTTTAAAGTGTGTAGTTTTATTTTTCCCCATATTGTAAAACAGGAACTTATTAAGGGTGCTTGTTTAATTTTTACTAATGCATCTAAAGGAGGTTTTGCTGTGGCCATCAGTGGGGATGAGGTGATGCAGGTGGCAGTGCCCTCCATGTCTGCACAACAAGCTGAGATTACAGCTTTACAATTGGCTTTGCAAGTTTACTCTTTAGAACCTATAAATGTCTATACTGATAGTTGCTATGTGGCCAAAATGATGCATAGTATTGAAACCACTCCATACATTGGAAAACAGTCCGCAGTACATTCTCAATTACAGACCATTCAAAGGTTAATTTGGGCTAGAAAACATCCTCTGTTTGTGGGCCATATTCGAGGGCAATCTGGTCTTCCAGGGGCGCTTGCAGAAGGCAATGCCGCTGCAGATGTAGCTACTCATTTCACTTGTGCAGTCACCACCTTTGACCAGGCATTTCAATTACATCAGAAATTCCATCTCAATGCTCAAACTTTACAGCATCGTACTGGCTGTACTCACACTGAGGCCTTAAAAATTGTATCTACTTGTGCCACTTGTGCTCCTTTTATTCATGTACCATCATTAGGTGTTAATCTTCGTGGCCTACGTCCCAACGATATCTGGCAAATGAATGTCACATGTATTTCAAGTTTTGGAACTTTATCATATGTACATGTGTCTGTGGACACGTATTCTCATTATATAGTATCCACCCTTCACAAGGGGGAGCGTGCACAAGATGTAATTAAACATCTTTTGGCTGCTTTCTCTTATATGGGAGTTCCACAGTGTATTAAAACAGATAATGGGCCAGCTTATACCAGCCCAAGTTTTCAGAAATTTTGTTCACAATGGAATATAATTCATAAAACTGGCATTCCCTATAACCCTCAAGGACAAGTGATAATTGAATGAGTGCATAAACATTTAAAGACTTATTTGCAAAAAACAAAAGAAGGTGAGACGTACAGGGATGTACAGGGACCACAATTACTCCTTTCCGTTACTTTATTTATTTTAAATTTTTTGCTTGTGGATGTTCATGGGTATACTGTTGCTCAACGGCATTTTTCGGGCCCCTCTCCCTCTGAGGTTCTGGTCAGGTGGAAGGATCTTTCCACAGGCACATGGCAGTCCCCGGCACTGCTATTGGCTAGGGTGAGGGGGGCAGTGTGTATACCCTCCAGGTGCTGAGAAATCAATCTGGATACCAGAATGGTGTGTTCGGCCTGTGGAACAGACACAGAAATCTCAACATGAAGAACCTCATGATTCCGATGGTGCTGATGGTCCTTAGCCCTTGGGTCTACACAGAGCCTTCATGGAGCCTGGTTAAGAATCCTCTAGTTTTGTTGCCAGTAAGTATTGAAAGCTCTGTGTTTCCTGCTGTGTTTGCGTCTAATTGGACTATTAGAACTGCAGCTAGTAATGTTAAACATGATGTGCAAAGCATGAATGTTACATAATTCCCTATGCTTTGCTCAAAACGTTACTGCAGGATTCAACAATACCAATTTTTTTCTTTATTCTCTGGAATGGCTCGGGTGTGGGAGGGGAGGAGTTAAACTGTCCAGCTTTGAATTGCAGCCTAAGTAATTGCTGGAGTCCTAATGTCACACATGCTGTGGTGGTGAGAATTCCTGCCTTTGTCATGATGCTGCTGGAACAGAATGCAGCAGAATTTCCCTTGCAACTTCATCACAGCAGACGGGACCTTGGCATAACTGCTGCTGTAATTGCTGCTGTTGCAACTTCGGCTGTTGCAGCCACTGCAGCTGGATTGGCTATTTCCCAGGGAGTGCAACAGGCTACTACTATTAACACCCTGTCAGAAAGAGTGGCTGGTGCTTTGGACATGCAACAGACTTTAAATGGACAATTAGACAACATATGTTATGTGCCTATGGGTTTTCTGAAATATGTGTAACCTCTCATATTGTGAATGCATCTGCTAAGGTTAAAGAATTGAATGATTACTTAAGAGGGCCATGGAATGCAACTTTTGTAAATTTTACTTTGCAATTAGTTCATGCCATTGTTTGTATTAATGAAACTAGAGTCACTCCTATTGATAAAAATGTTTGGTGGCAAGCTATGTCAAAAATTGCTGGATGGGTTACTAGGTGGTCAGGGTCCGTTTCCCTACTTATCCTGTGTATATTGGGTCTTGGGCTCGGATTCTTCATGGTGTACCAATGGCGTCTCCAGTTTAGGCGAGGCCAATGGGCAACCAAGCAAGCGTTATTAGCTATGCAGCCCCCTGAATCTGCTCAGGTGTGGTTACAATGTTGGAAAGATAGTACCCAAAGACTGGCAACTCCTGTGCCATGCTGACGACCTAAGGCAGGGGATAGAAGGGCCTCCCTGAGGACAGGTAAGTCAGACAGGGTGCTACAGGTGACCTAAGACAGGGGCTATCTGTGTGCTTTGAAAAAGAAAAGGAGAGGACATGTTGGCAGCAGACACTGAATAGGCCTTGTGCATAGCCTGTTTGCTTGCCCTAAGTTGCCCTTTTGTTCTTCCTCTTTTCCTGTGGTCAGTAAGTCACAGGATGTTTACGATATAGCTATTGCTGGAACATTGTTTCAAGAATCAGCTCTCTGCTGATTCGCTTGTGGTTTTCCTGTTTGGCTGAGCTGCTGGAACACAGATGGGAACCTGAGGACCGTACCCTGACCCCATGGAGAGTAGGAAGTAGCAGGGTATATAAGACTGATGGATAGTCAATAAAGGAGCTCTTTTTGGATGAAGAATCACGGTGTGTCCTGAGTGCTGCTTAACCTTGACGTCCCTCGCCATTTCTTGGTCCCCGGCTGTGCAGGTCGCGGCAACTAACTGACTGACTGACTGACTAACTAACCAGATAAACAAACATCAAGCAAAAGAGCAACCCAGCTGTACATTGGTGGCACACGCCTTTAATCCCAGCACGTGGGAGGCAGAGGCAGGCGATCTCTGTGAGTTTGAGGTGAGCCCAGTCTACAAAGCAAGTTCCAGGATAGCCAGGGCTACACAGAGAAACTGTGTCTAAAAACAAAAATGACAACAACAAAAAAAGGTAACCCAATTAAAAGAAATGGAGCATGGAAAGTAGCCAGAAGTTTTCCTGTGTCCACCAGGCTCCTGCAGCCAGTCAGACCCAAATAAACACACAGACACCTATATTAATCAAAACTGTTTGGCCTAATGGCTCAGGCTTCTTGCTAGTTAGATCTTACACTAAAATTAACCCATTTCTATAAATCTATACCTTGCCATGTCGCTTGTGGCTTATCTTTACATCTTGCTTCCTCTGTGTCTGGCTGGCGATCCTGACCCTTCCCAGAATTCTCTGTCCCACACCAGAGGGCTCTTCTGATTTGGGACACAAGAATCTTTTAACCTTTTCTTTTAGCAATATGCCTGGGTTTAGAGAAGAAGTGAGCCAATTCCATCTCCAAAGCCAGCTTGGTATATCTGGGAATTTGGGCGTAGCTTCTCTTACTACTTCCTGCTGGAGGGGGGGGGGCGCTGTATCTTATGAGGACAAAAAGAAAATTTTAGGATCATGGAGTAGTCCGTGAGGGTGTATCGTCTAAGCCAGTTGCCTTGAAAGTGTTCTGGATGTTGGATCATCTGGGCCATGGTGTCATGGGAGACCTTTCAGGTGGTCTTGGTTGGTCAAACCTGATGTATCTTAATCTGGAACAAATCCATAGCCTCTGGATTTCTGTGGAAACAAAAGCAGAGCCTATTTTCCAAAGCAACATATCCTTACATCCAGATTTGAAGTCAAGGTACCTTTAAAATATACATTTTGGTTTAACTCCACTGCCTTTACAATCAAATATCTCTCTTCAGTTAAAAATCCCAAAGACAACACAATCCAGATTCTCTGTGTAATATCCATCTTTATGTGGCTTATTTTTTATATTAATTTTACTGTCTCTTTAAAGACTTTATTTTTTAAAAGTATGTATTTGTTTATATAACTGTATATATCACCTTTTTTGTCTCTTTTAAGCCTACATATATTTTACACACATTGTAAACTATTACCTCTGAATCTGTCTTATTGTGAATCCATTGTTTTAAACTGCAGCATTCTAAGCCTGAAACTGCACTGTGGCTGCTGGCTCCACCCTCCTCACCCTCCCAACACGATGGTGGTACATTTACCACCAGCTCTGGGAGCCATCGACTCTTAGAAACAGTGGGTCTACGTTTCTATTAAAGCAGTATGTAGCCCAGAAACCTCTTTCTTTTTTTTTTAACTAGCAAAAACTATATCCAATACACAGCATAGTACGCAGCTTGGAGACACCTCTGTGTAACATAGCATAGGTCAAACCCGCACACACACCACAGACCCACCATGGAGTAGTAAGAACCCTCCATAGTAGCTCAAACCCGAAGGCTGAGACAACTTGAGAGAGACGAACAGGAAGCTGTTTTTACTCCGTTTTAGAATCTTTTTGTCAGGT
The DNA here is from genome assembly GCA_902168415.1 of Peromyscus melanophrys. Classification (NCBI taxonomy): domain Eukaryota; kingdom Metazoa; phylum Chordata; class Mammalia; order Rodentia; family Cricetidae; genus Peromyscus; species Peromyscus melanophrys. The sequence continues at coordinate 10,601 of CABHPR010156734.1, forward strand.
TTTAGGAGGAAACTCTTGCCAACACGTTGGGCGCCGTTTGTAGCTACAGAGTTTTCTCTCCAGGTCCCGCCAACCCAGGCCGTCCCACAGCCCACTTATAAAACAAACACACGGATTTAAACTGTTTTGCCTAATGGCTCAGGCTTCTTGCTAGCTGTTCTTTTATCTTAAATTAACCCATCTCTATCAGTCTATATTTTGCCATGTGGCTCATGGCTTACCAGTACCTTAGATCTTGCTTGTTATGGCGGTGGCTGGAAGTCTCTCCATTTCAGCCTTCCGCTTCCCAGAATTCTCTTCTCTGCTTGTCCCGCCTATACTTTCTGCCTGGCTACTGGCCAATCAGTGTTTTATTTATTAACCAATCAGAGCAACAAATTTGTCATACAGACCATCTCACAGCATCTGAGCTTGCTCCCAAATCAGTTCACAAAAGTCTCATAAATCCCAGGACAAACTGGAAAGCTCCACACCCCAAGAAGCCTCTTGTATAGAGCCTTCTTCTCTGTTCCCTGTGGCTTTTCACCAAAGCAGAGGAGCCACCCTCGGGGTTTCCATCTCAATAAGTATCTTGTGTGAGTTATGTCGTGTGGTATGACTTTGTGGTATTTCTTGTTTCCTGGTTGCCAGGATACCTTTCAGAGTAGAACTGTAAAACTTGCATTGGGAAACCTCCCCCTACCAGAGCAGAGCTGTTATGTTTGCACTGGGGAAACTTTGCCTCATGGGGCAGAGCTGTAACACTTCTGTTGGGGAAGCCATTCCTCATAAAGCTGTAATACTTACAATAAGTCCCAAGTAGAGGCCTGGGGAAGAGGAAGTAGTTGGAACCTTAGTAGCCCTGAAAGAACAGGGAAGCTGTCTTCAAGCTGGGGCACATAAGCCATATCCGGGTCCCCCACCACAATGGTTAGATATGTGCCTCAACACCCACTGCAGTCCCATGGGCCCTGGAAGCCATGCTGGTTTGGAGTACAACCTCAGCTCATATATGATGTGGTGCAGGAAAGTCCTGGAGTCCATAGTGCTTAGCAGCACCAAGCCTTGACCATCTGTGTCTAGTACCAAGAGGAATTGAATGGCTGGGACCTTGGTGGATGCCCAGGGGAGTTAATCTACCTGTCAATAGTATCAGATATCCATGGAACATAAAGGAATCCACTGAGGGTGAAGTTCAGTAACACCCTATCCTGACAGGGATCCCTCATCTATCATCCTGTACCTCTTACTACCTTGTTTCCACTCTGAATGAAATTAAGCAGCTCCCCCAGCACAGTAGCTGCAGACTTGATCATTCCTGGATCTCTGCCAAACTAACCCTCAGAAATCCTTCTCTGTGTCTGCTATTTAGGAACCTAGAGAAGCAGCATAGCCCCATTGTTTCCCAGAGGCTCCCAGCTGTTGAGCCCCATTCCTGGAAGGCCCAGCTCAAGTCCTACCTCCTCCAGGAAGCTCCCCATTCCCTGCACAAGACTCATTGAACCTTCCCCTGGAACATTTATTTCTTGATGTTTTACCCTGAGACAGATAGCTAGCTTCCTTCTGCCTCTCTCTCTTCTCTAGGCTGTCCATTCTCTTTCCCAAGTAGCTTTCTCAGTCTCACCAACATGTCTTTGTGAATCCCAGAGGCACTGTACAAATGCCCCAAATGGCAGTTGGTGTTGCCTCAAAGTGGTGACATCAAGAGGATGCTCAGGGCTCTCCAGGGTAAAAAAGAATGTTCAGGGAAGGTACTGTTAGGGTCACTGCCAACAGCCTTCACCTACCTGCTACTGAGCTCCTCCCCAATTAACCAATAGTTGTCCTTTCCAGGATTATTCTCAGAGGCACAGGGGATGCCATTCAGCACCTCCTCCTTACAAAACCAGAGATCTCTCTCTGCCTCATTTGAACCTTTTCATTACTTATCTGTAGGGAGTTCAAGACTCACTTTCCAAAAACAGCCCAGGGAATGACTCTTCCTTCCTAAGAACTCTAATCAATAAGATGAGAAATAAAAGTTTCTAGGAAATTAGGTTAGGGAGTGTACTTGTTTGACCCAGAACAAATGAGTGACAGGAGGTGTACTGTGTCCTTTTAGATGGTGTATTACACTGACAAGCCATGCTAGCCAAGGTTAGCTATCTTAGAAACACCCAATTCAAGAAGCCAAGGGACAGCGCCTGCCTACACACTGCTTCATCTCAGTCAACCTGACACACAGAAGCATACATATTCAGGAAGTGACTATCAGATGAGACTCTGCCCTAGCAGGATCTGAAAGCCCAGTGGAGTCTCACCCCACCCCATGGCTATCAATTCTCCCACACCTTTATAGGTAGGGGGTGTCTCAGATGTCAGCTGGTTTCTTCTGCCTCCCTGCACAAGACAGTCTCCTTGGACTTATTCACAGCTGCACAGAATGCAACTTGGCTTCAGAGTCTTCAGTCCTCTTTTGTCAGAGCCAGAGGAAAACTGGTACTATTCACAAGCACTTAGTGAATGGGGGGGGGGAGGGGCGGCCGGTGACGGTGCCCAAGTCACTTCCTGGATGCTTCAAACCTTCATATTGTTGAAAAAGTCATGCAAGACAAAACTTCGTCATCAGATTCACCAACACTTCCTCATCCTGAGCTGTCAGGAAGGGACAGTCTTTGTTCTAATACACTGCCTCTAAAAGCTCTCAGTCTACACTGGAGATCTGTGTGCCACCCACACAGCTGGGATCTCAGACACCTTAGGACTCACTGGCAGACAGCAATGCTTGGTGACTCCTGCCCTGCTAGTGGTTGTGATGTAAGTATGAGAACCTCAGGCTTCGCCAGGGCAGTTTCCTCTCCCTGTTTTTAGTGTAACAATTTCTAAAGGAATGGAGTGGGGTTGAAGAGCAGTGATGGTACTAAAATAGTTCCCCTGATTCCTTCCTCACTCAGAGGGACAGCAGAAGACCTCCAGCAGAGCAGTCTGTAAGGTCCTGGGTCTGCCAAACTAAACATCAAAAATCCCTGACTCTGGGTCTACTCTTTAGGAATCCAAAGAAGGATAGGTCCATTGCTTCCCAGAGGAGCTGCTGAGCCCTCCTCCTGGGAGGTCCAGGTCAAGTCCAACTCCTCCAGGAAGCTCCCAACCCCCTGTTGAGGAATCACAGTGCCTTCCCCTGGGACATTGA